>CM068754.1:2973476-3241277 GCA_035084275.1 Hydrolagus colliei | reverse complement strand
TGGGAAGGGGGGAGGGGGGCTAAAGAGCGGTGGAGAGACAGAGGGGGGCGTAGCACCTCTCCCTTCTCCCTCCCTTCCTCCCCCCAACTCCCTCTCTCCTCACCCTCCCTCCCATCTTCCTCTCATTCTGCCTCTATCTCTCCCTCGCCCCCATCTCTCCCGCCCCCCCATCTCCCTCCCCCCCGGTACTGACCGAACACTGATCTCAGAGAACGGTCTATGGCCGGGTCCCGCACCAGGTTCGCCATGGCGACCGCGCTCCGGCAGCTCCTTCCGGTGAGGAACCGGAAGCCGCCGCTAAAGTGGTCCGGCCACCGCCAGCTCCTCAACAACAACAACAACAATGCTCCTGACTGAGGGGGGGCAGCGCTGACTAACCCCCCCCCCCCCCCCCCCCCCACACACACACACACACACACATCCCGCGGGAGTTTGCCAAAGAAAAAACTTTCCGTTTAAATGAAATTGAACAGAAACGAAGTGTAATTTTTTTAGGTAAAAGCGGCGGGACCGGAAGTGTAGTGTCGTGGTGGGGGCGGGAGGGGGCGCTGCCCCGGGCGGGCTGAGATCAGGGGGTCACTGTCTGTGTGTGTGACTATCTCCCTGTAGTGATGAGGTGAGGGACCCCCTCCACCACCTGTCTGTCTCCCTCAGGCCGTCGCTCTGTCTGTGTCTCGGCCGCCATTGACTTGGTGGTGATGATTGTGCCTGAAGCTGACAGTGAGGCTGGGGTCACATCAGGGTCAGTGTGGCTCTGAGTGTCTCACACCAGGCCCCCCCCCCCCCCCCACAGTGACTCTCCCTCACCTCCCTCCCCCCCCACAGTGACTCTCCCCCCCCCCCCACAGTGACTCTCCCCCCCACCCCCCCCACAGTGACTCTCCCTCACCTCCCTCCCCCCCCCACCCTCGCCCCACAGTGACTCTCCCTCACCTCCCCCCCCCCCCCCACAGTGACTCTCCCCCCCCACCCACCCCCACAGTGACTCTCCCTCACCTCCCTCCCCCCCACCCTCACCCCACAGTGACTCTCCCTCACCTCCCTCCCCCCCCTCTGACTCTCCCCCCCCCCCCACAGTGACTCTCCCCCCCCACCCTCACCCCACAGTGACTCTCCCTCACCTCCCTCCCCCCCCCCCCTCACCCCACAGTGACTCTCCCTCACCTCCCTCCCCCCCCCCACAGTGACTCTCTCCCCCCCCCCCACAGTGACTCTCCCCCCCCCCACAGTGACTCTCCCCCCCACCCCCCCACCCTCACCCCACAGTGACTCTCCCTCACCTCCCTCCCCCCCCCCCCTCACCCCACAGTGACTCTCCCTCACCTCCCTCCCCCCCCCCACAGTGACTCTCTCCCCCCCCCCCACAGTGACTCTCCCCCCCCCCACAGTGACTCTCCCCCCCACCCCCCCCACCCTCACCCCACAGTGACTCTCCCTCACCTCCCTCCCCCCCCCCACCCTCACCCCACAGTGACTCTCCCTCACCTCCCTCCTCGCCCCACAGTGACTCTCCTCACCTCCCCCCCCCCCCCACAGTGACTCTCCCCCCCCCCCCCCACAGTGACTCTCCCTCACCTCCCTCCCCCCCCTCTGACTCTCCCCCCCCCCCACAGTGACTCTCCCCCCCCCCCCCCACAGTGACTCTCCCCCCCCACCCCCCCCACCCTCACCCCACAGTGACTCTCCCTCACCTCCCTCCCCCCCCCCCCTCACCCCACAGTGACTCTCCCTCACCTCCCTCCCCCCCCTCAGTGACTCTCTCCCCCCCCCCCCCACAGTGACTCTCCCTCACCTCCCTCCCCCCCCACCCTCACCCCACAGTGACTCTCCCTCACCTTCCCCCCCTCAGTGACTCTCCCCCCCCCCCCCCACAGTGACTCTCCCCCCCCACCCCCCCCACAGTGACTCTCCCTCCCCCCCCATCCTCACCCCACAGTGACTCTCCCTCACCTCCCCCCACCCCCACAGTGACTCTCCCCCCCCCCCCCTCAGTGACTCTCCCCCCCCACCCCCACAGTGACTCTCCCCCCCCCCCCCCTCAGTGACTCTCCCCCCCCACCCCCACAGTGACTCTCCCCCCCACCCCCACAGTGACTCTCCCCCCCCCCCCTCAGTGACTCTCCCCCCCCACCCCCACAGTGACTCTCCCCCCCCACCCCCACAGTGACTCTCCCTCACCTCCCTCCCCCCCCACCCTCACCCCACAGTGACTCTTACCCCCACCTTCCCCCCCCCCCAGTGACCCTCACCTCCCCCTCTCCAACACTCTGCCCCTCACCCCCCAAACCCTTTGCCCCCTCACCCCCCCCTTGCCCATCGCCCCCCCCCCCCCCCCCCCCCCAAACCCTCTGCCTCCCTCCCCACCCACACTCTGCCCTGTGAGGACAGGCACTGACAATGGTTCTTTCCCCCCCACACCCACACCCAATGACCTGAGTTTCAGGCTGGGAGTGAGTTGGCAGTGAGTCCTGTAGCTCAGTGGTTAGAGCACTCGTCTCACAAGCGAGAGACCTGGTTCGATTCCAGACAGGGCAGGGCGAAACCTTGGGCAAGTTTCCTTACTCTACACACACATCTGATCGTAATCCTTTCCCAAAAAATTGTTATTTTCAATCCACGACTGTTTGTGGGCCGCTCCTGTGCGCAATTGGCTGCCGCGTTTCACCCACAAATATACAGTCAATTTCACTTTGCAGTGTATTCTGTGAAGCGCTTTGATTCGTCTATAAGACGTGATAAAGTGCTAAATCAAATCCAAGGATCATGAGTATCCTGTCAAATTTTTTTTAGAGCATTCTTAGGGCATGTATACCCCAATTTCCTTTCCATAGAGTTAATCAAAGATCCAACGGTGTCAAATGATAAATAGATTATTGGATTACCGGTGACAAAGAACTTGTAACAGAACACATGAAGAAAATGGTGCTGATTCCCTTTTCTCTGCTTTAATCATTCTGCGGAGTCCCATTCGAACTCGAGTATGTGCTTGTGTAGCCTGTCAACTGACACAACTGGGAAGTGCAACCTTCGAAGCTCTATTTCCAAGGTATGAAGCTTGAGGTGTCACTGATGATCCAATTTTATCTGCTGTGTTTCCCATGAATTCATATTCAGTGTATAGGGTGCTCATGACATGTTCCCAGTCACAGCTGCAACAACAAAGTTGACTATTTTTTTGCTTATTCTGGGGCCAGTTTGTTGAACCCTCTCCTGGGGTTTGGTTCACATCTGGACTAGTTTGGATATGAGGTTCAGGAGTCTTGGGGAAAAATCAGTGATGACCTTTGACTGTCGTCAACAAGCACTTGCAGTTGAGCTAAAATGTATTAATATTGGAATGTTTTTCTTCAGATAAAAAAGAGATTGGTTTTACCTGGCGCACAAGAGAATGGAAGCGGAGACTGAAACTATTGCCATTGTGACTCAGCCTCGGTTTGCACAGCAATATAGGTAAGACACAGGCGCCCAACATGTATACAGAGAGATACATAGCGTATTGATTAGAGCACTCACCTCGCAAGCGAGAGGACCCGGGTTTGATTACTGAGCAGGGAGCAACCTTAGGCAAGCACACTCCTCTGTTTACCTAGCAATAAATAGAACCCAGTTATTGATTGGCAGATCACTTTTCTGGGGTAATGAAATCTTCCAAAAAATTAATAATAATAATTTGTTCACTCAATCGACAACTGTTTCTGGGACACTGCTGTGTACTATTAGCTACTGTGTTTCACCCACAATACAGTCAGTCGCTTTACATAAATTCAGTGAACTCTTTGAGACATGATGAATTACAAATATCCAGTCTTACCCAACCCCCCCCACCGACAAAAAAAACTGTTGCTGACTCCTGATATGTTTGACTTTCTGCCACAGACGGTATTTGGAAGAGAATGGAGCTTTGGACACAGCCTACCGCCTTCAACAACAGCCCGATGGCTCTGTGGCATTGCCAGTGCTTTGTGACAGGCTTTACAAACTGAGTTTCTCTCCCAGCCTGACTCTGTGGCTCCAGGAAGCGAATGTAAAGTCTCAAGAATTAAGGTAGGAAATTCCTTTCAACAACAACAGCAGCTTGCATTTATATAGCATCCTCCATGCCAGGCGGCATCTCAGAGCTCTTCACAATGGTTGGAGCCTGAGGCTGAGCCAGGGGAAGTGGGAAGGTGACCGGAAGCGCGGTCAAAGAGAAATGTCTTCAGGTGCAACCTGAATTTGGCAAAGGAGGGTCGAGTTGAAGAGGTTGAGAGCGGGAGTTCAAAGTTTGGGGCGTAGTAGTTGAAAGTTGTCTCGCTCTCACCCTGTGAATCAAAAGGCTGTGGGTTCAAGCCCCCACATCAGGACTGTTTAGGTGGGATCACATAGTCTAAGCTGACACTCCAATGTAGTGCTGGGTGAGCGCTGCATTGCCAGAGGTCCCGTCCTTTGCATGAGACATTAAACCAAGGTCTGTCTGCTCACGTGGACACTATATATCCTAAAGCACTATTTGAAATGAGAAAGGTGCCCTGGCCAGCGTCGTACCAACCGAGTCAGACTGCACTGCTCTCAACGTGATAGGCGCTGTATCACATACAAGAATTATTTGTATTTAAAACTCCCAAATCGTCTAAATTTCAGAACCCGGTTCCATCCAAGAAATCCTCAGTAAAGTCGTCCCGTCACCAACTGCAGGAGGACGTGCGGGCGCTGGTGGAGCGCTGCAGTGGGCCATGGACTGAGCAGCTGAGAGACGATCTGCCTCGCGTGTGGAAAAGGCACGGGGGACATGGCCGTCCTGAATGAGCAGTGTTCCGGGCAGAGATCTGGAAAACCATGGGTAAGCTTCAGAGCACAGAGCCGGGTAGTGTGGGTGTGTCATTTGAGTTTACAAAGGGACTGCAACAACGACTTACATTTATATAATAATAAAATAATAATAATAATACTCCGTGCATTTGATATGGCGCTCTCACGTCTTTCAGCCGTTTCAAAGTGTTTCACAGAATACACTATAAAGTGAATTAACTGTGTATTTGTGGGTGAATATAGTACCTTCCATGCAGGTAGCGCTTCAGAGCGCTTAAACTGGACTGTGATGCTGTCCACGCATTGATATCGAGGCATACAAGCATGGAGAATAATAACAATAAATAATCCTTGCATTTTGATATAGCACCTTATCACATCATTTGAGACATGTCAAAGAGCGTCACAGAATCAGTGAAGTGACTGTTTTTTGTTGTGTGGGCGTAACGGGCAGCCAGCAGTGTCCCACAAACAGCAATGGAGTGAGTGACCCGATTAATAATAATCTTTGCTTTTGATATACAGTAAAACCTCGATATTCCTATATTCCAAAAGCTGGAAACTCCTTAAAACCGGCAAGATTTCAAAATACAAACAATATTAGAGTTTTTTCCGATGTCGGCAAATCTCCCGAAGTTGGGAACAGCGGCTTGTAGTTCCCGGTGTGGCCTCTGTCACCCGGCGCTGTGGGTGGATCTCGGCCATTGTTCGGCTTCAGGGCTGTGTTTACAGCTCACGTGGTGTTAGAGATCGATCACCCCTGTAGAAGGTTAGTTCTACGGACCTCTCCTCATAAGTGTTTGCAACCACTTACTTGGCTAGGATACCCTATTGGGTGAGTCTCAAAATGTGTTCGGATCTCAATAACCATTCGGCTGGGCACTAAGTCAGACTATAACCCTTTTTAATATTTACTCGAGGTTTACACACATATACATATCACAAACAATACACAAAGGCTTCAACAATTAGACGCAGGTTTTTCCTAACATGTGAAAGAGTAAATAATCATATACCAGTTCTATGTAGAATTCAGGCTGTTACACCATAAATCAGGTTCAGGCTTCTCACAATACTCACTCCTTCTAACTTTCCTTCTCTAACTGACCCTTCTCTGCCTGTAAAACAGAACAACTGGACCATGACCCGTTCCAGTAGTTCTGGACAACAGTGGCTGGCTGGAGATCTCAGTTTACCCTGAGACACTCCCCAACTGTTGTAATGAGCCACTCTTTCTCTCTCTATCTTTATACCCAGAAATCCCCCTGACCAGTCCAAACCTTACGCTCATCTCTGATGTTCTAACATCTTCTTTGTCTTGTCTAATGATATTAATGGGAGTTGCAGAGAAATGTAAACATAGTACCTTCCGTATCTTAGTACCAATCAAGAGAAGAACACTCTGTTTATATGCTAATCTTCTTAGCTGACATTCTTCCTGGGTGGTACCAAGATTTGTGGTCCCATCATTTGTCCCTTTCTATGTCCTGTCCAATCTGGGACAGGAGGGAGTCTTGTTTACATTACTCTACTGTGCCTACAAGAGTTGTTCGTTTACACTCAAAGACGTGAGATACGCATTCCATTCTCCTTCAATTTTTAATACAGTAAGTACCTCCATATCCCAACAGTGGTGTATGGGATAGGGCTTCCCTGGCCATTTTCTAGGATAGGTTCTAAATACCAGCAAACTGAGAAATCTGGGAGGTGATTGGGACAAACCGTGCCGGGTTATCCAGGTTTTACTGCAGCGCTCTTCACATCTTCCAGACGTCTCAAAGCGCGCTTCACAGGAATTTATTATTTATTGGGGTGGGTGGGGGGGGGGGGGGGGGGGGGGGGTTGTGGCCAAGACAGGACACAGAGAGAAACTCCCTTCTCTTTTCCAATAGCCCCACGTGATGTTTAACATCTACCTGAACAGGCAGACGGGACCTCGGATTTAATGTCTCATTTGAAGGATAAGTCAATCACTGATGCAGTTGAGCTCAGTGCCCCAGGGATGGGGGAGAAAACACATGAGCCAGAGAGCAGCACAGGCACCTGTGTGGGGAACACAACGGGAGGGGAAAGATGTCAGATGAATTTCTCCTCAGTTACTACCTGGGCTGTAGCCTGTAGTGACCAGCTGTTTGTTGCAGAGCCTGAGGTGTGGCGAGTGGTGGCGGCTGCGTTGGGTGTGAAGCGCGTGGCCAGAGAGGGGAGAGTGTCGGCCGACGGCTTCCGCACTCCAGCGGTTACACTATTGCTGGGGGACAACAGCTGGGTTCAGCAAGTGGACAACGGCATCAGGTGGGAACAAATAGAGAGAAACATAGTCTGTGTGTGCAGCGTTACCACATGTGTACATATACACACACACACACTCACTCAAGTTATACAGAACAACGCTTGCATTCTCATTAGAGCATCAACTTAGACTAAGTCAGTGGTTTCCAAACTGTGGGACACGCCTCCCTTGGGCAGGTATCATTGGCTGGGGGGGGGGGGGGCGCGGAGCTTTAGAGTCTCGAGCCCCCGAGTGCGTGTGGAGCCAAGGACCCGAGTGTGGAGCCGAGTGTGAAGTAGGAGGGAAGGGGGCGCAATGAAAACTTTGCTGAGTTAGTGAAGGCGCTGCTATTTAGAGTTTGGAAGTCACTAGACAAAGTGATTCCATGTCCTGGTATGGATCTTAAACCCAAAACTTGCGACTCAGAGGCGAGGGAACTACCGCTACGCCAAGTCCACATTCACACAAAAATAAATGGTGCTTTTTTCCAATTTCCTCCCTCCTGCCCTGGAGATGTTGAATCACGCCGGGGCCACATCCACCAGATACTAGTCACCCCAACCCCTGATTGCCAGCCCCCTTCACTCACGAGAGTTGACTGTGAGAATCAGGAGGGTAGTCAACTGTTGGTGGGGGGCGAATACAATATTGATAATCCTTCCATTTGATATAATGCTTTGTCATGTCGTTAATACATCTCAAAAGTGCTTAACAAGATTCACTGTGCCAGAGGACTGGAGGATAGCTAATGTTACTCCCTTGTATAAAAAGGGGCAGAAGGACAAGCCTGGTAACTACAGACCAGTCAGTCTAACGTCGGTAGTGGGCAAACTTCTAGAGTCCATAATCAGGGACAAGGTAGATCTTCACTTAGAAAGATATAGGCTAATAAAGGACAGTCAACATGGATTTGTTAAAGGCAAATCTTGCCTTACAAATCTGATAGAATTTTTTGATGAGGTAACGGAATGGGTGGATAATGGTAGCGCAGTTGATGTAGTTTACATGGACTTTCAAAAGGCATTTGACAAAGTGCCACATGAGAGACTTATTAGGAAATTAAAGGCCCATGGCGTAAAAGGGACAGTGGCAGCGTGGATCCACAACTGGCTGCGAGACAGAAAGCAGAGAGTTGTAGTGAGCGGCTGTTTTTCAGATTGGAGGGAAGTGAGCAGTGGTGTGCCACAGGGATCGGTTTTGGGACCATTGCTGTTTGTAATCTACATCAATGATCTGGACTTGGGTGTACGGAGTACAGTTTCCAAGTTTGCAGATGACACTAAGTTAGGGAGAATAGTAAATAGTGAGGAGGATAGTAGCCATCTGCAAGAGGATATAGACAAATTGGTAAAGTGGGCAGACACATGGCAGATGAAGTTTAATGCAGAGAAGTGTGAGGTGATGCATTTTGGGAGAAGAAATGAAGGGAGGCAATATAGGCTAGATAATACAATTTTAAATGGTGTGAAGGAACAGAGAGACCTGGGGATTTGTGTTAGTGACTCGTTGAAGGTGGCAGGACAGGTAGACAAGGCTGTTAAGAAGGCATATGGGATACTAGGCTTTATAAATAGGGGTATAGAGTACAAAAGTCAGGAAGTGCTGACTAACCTCTATAAGACTTTGGTGAGGCCTCAGCTGGAATACTGTGTTCAATTCTGGTCACCACACTACAGAAAGGATGTGAAGACTTTGGAAAGGGTACAAAGAAGATTTACTAGGATGGTGCCAGGATTGAGGAACTTCAGCTATGAGGAGAGGCTAGATAGGCTAGGGTTATTCTCTCTGGAGCAGAGAAGATTGAGGGGAGACCTAATAGAGGTTTATAAGATCATGAGGGGTTTCGACAGGGCAAATAGAAAAAAACTATTTCCACTCGTGGGCGAATCTGTGACTCGTCACAGATTTAAAATAGTTTCAAGGCGAAGTAGAGGGGAGCTGAGGAGAAATTTTTTCACTCAGCGAGTTGTTCGAATCTGGAATGCATTGCCTGAAAAGGTGGTGGAG
The DNA here is from genome assembly GCA_035084275.1 of Hydrolagus colliei. Lineage (NCBI taxonomy): Eukaryota > Metazoa > Chordata > Chondrichthyes > Chimaeriformes > Chimaeridae > Hydrolagus > Hydrolagus colliei. Next base: position 3,232,213 of record CM068754.1, on the reverse strand, counting down.
GCTGATTCGATAACAACTTTTAAAAGGGAATTAGATCTTTATTTAGGGAGAACAGGTCTATTAGGCTATGGGGAGCGGGCAGGTCAGTGGGATTGAATCGCTCTTTTCAAAGAGCCGGCACAGACTAGATGGGCCGAATGGCCTCCTTTTGTGCCGTAAAATTCTATGAATCTATGAAGCTCCTGTAGCTCAGTGGTTAGAGCACTTGCCTTACAAGCATGAGACCTGTGTTCAAATGTAGGCAGGTCAGGGCGAAACCTTGGGCAAGTTTCCTTTCCCCACACGCCTAATAATAATGCCTCCAAAAAAATACAATAATAAAATTGGTCATTCCAATCCACAGCTGTTGTGTGGGACACTGCTGTGCGCAATTGGCTGCCGCATTTCATCCACAAATATACAGTCACTTCACTTTACAGTATATTCTGTGAAGCGCTTTGAGACGTCAATAAGATGTGAAAGGCGCTATATCAAATGCAAGGATTATTATTATTAAAGTGTAGTGACTGTATTTGTGGAGAGTTTCCAACATAACACCCATAATTACCAACAGGGGGTACTGGATAGCAATCAATAGCAGAATCCTGTCTGATCTGTTTCCTGCCCTCACCCAGGGACAACCATAGCAAATTGACCTTGGGATCTCCTGGCCTCACTGGTCTGAAGGTGAGAATTACAGCATGGTGGAGCTCCACACAGTAACGTGCCCCTCTCTCTATTATAACACATACTATATATATATATCTACCTCCCTCCCTATTGCAGGTACACCTTTGATGTTACCAAGTGTATGTTTTCCTCGGGAAATATCACAGAAAAGCTTCGGATCAGTTTGTTTGACTGTAAGGGCGAGGTGGTGGTGGACCTGTTTGCAGGTAACATTTATGAGATTTACTACTCCCCCCACCCCCACCCCACCCTCCCACCCAGTTTGGTGCCCTTGGGATGTCCTCCCGACGTGAAACGCGCTCTATAAATGTAATTTTGTTGCTGCTGTTGTTGTTGTCGTCCTGCCCTGTTGTTGTGAAGCATTCCACGCCCCCTATCGCTGTGAAGGATGGAAAATGCACATTGCTGTTGTTCGTTTGCTACAGAAGCAAGAGATCAGGGTGTGTTAGTCTCTCTCTATCAAACACTCAGCAACAAACTCAGTTCGTTCGCCAATAGTAGGATTTAATAATAATCACATTTGTTGCAGGTGCCTTTGACATCCAAAGTTGTCTCAAAGTGCTTTACAGGATTTACTGTATGATTGTGCAAACCGCACTATTTCAAAGTGAGCGTTAAAGACAGAAAATATTTTATAGAGCATAGCTACTCAGATGTACATTATTAGAGGATGGATAAATCTTTATCCAACAGAGCAAGAGATTGGGAAGTAATTTAATGGAAGTGTTTGGGAATTTAAAAGAGGTAAATGGGGCAACACTCTTTATTGTATTTGAGGCAGTCAATAACAAGGGGAAGTAGGGGAGAGGTCAGAACGTATTTAATTATCAAGAAGTTTGTTGTGTGGAATTCGTTGCCACAAGCAACTATTCAGGTTGGATCAATAGAATCATTCAAAAGAGAACTGGATAAGCAGCTGAGCTATAAAGTGGTTGAGGGATCTGGACTGAATGACCTTCTGTGTTGAAGATTTGTATGTTTCTGTAACGCTGGCTTGTGGGACAAAGCAAAGATTTTTGATTGAAATTGACACTTTTCTAATAATAGAAGTAATAATCCTTGCATTTGATACAGCTCCTTATTCAGGTAGGCAATTCAATATGCTGTCCCCAGTCAGTATCACAATCATTAGCTACAATGAGTTGGTTTAATATTGCCTTTCTCCCTTGGCCCCATTTCCATGACTGTTTGTGGCACACTGCTGTGCGCAATTTGGCTGCCGTTCATCCTGCCCTGACCCCTCCTTCCCTGCTCTTGTCCCTACCTAACTGTACAGCGCCTTGGGACATCCTCTCGACGTGAAAGGCAATATATAAATGTAAGTTTTGATTGGTTGGTTGATGGATTGATTGATTGGTTGGTTGGTTGGTTGATTGGTTGGTGGGTGGAATACAGCATATCTCGATCCTCAAGAGGAGGGAAGGTGGGGTGGAGTGTCCTTGGAGCTGAATTGAGCTGCCTCTAAGGTGACGTGGCTGGCGATAGAATGTTAGGACTGAGTCAATCCTAAATTGATAGTGTTAATCCATTTCTTGAGCCAGGGGGGTCTGCAATATTCCTGGGCAGTGTTGGGTAGCCCTCAATGGACAAGCAGTGGGAAGCCTGGTCTCAATGGCAAACCATGCAGTTTCAGCCAGATACACTCCCATCAGTTACCCCAATCCACACTCTGGGATCCCCAAGTAATTAGGTAATGTGTCCTTCGAGCGAGAGAGTTCTATTCCAGGCACTGGGAAATTTCTATAATAATAATAATAATCCTTGCATTTGATATAATGCCTTATCACGTCTTCGAGCGCATCACAGAATATCCTGTAAAGTGAATTGACTGTATATTTTGTGGGCATAAAGGTCCACCTGTAGGTGGCCTACAAATGTGGGGCTCAGTCTGGTTTAGATGATCTTAAGCACTGTGAATGGGTTACCTGCGAATGGTGAATTCAGAACAAATCTATGGAAACATTACCGTATTTCAGTGAGTGAAAAGTAAACCCGCGGAACAGGCTCTCGGGAGACGCCTGAAGCAGGAAATGTTGATTCTTTAAAAACACAGATTTCGCCCACAATTATACAGTCAATTGACTTTACAGTATATTCTGTGAAGCGCTTTGAGACGTCTAGAAGACATGAAAACGTTATATCAAATGCAAGGATTATAATTATTACTATAATAACATTATTGTGTACATGGGCAGCTTGGGATATAAGTGCATGCAACTACCAGGAAGCTGGAAAGCAAACTAGATGGACCTTGGTCTTTTGTCATCCAGCATTTCTTATGTTACCGACATGTGGCTGACCAGATCTTACTGGGATCACTGACTCTGGTGCTGCGCCTGACTCTCCCCAGGGCTGGGCTACTTTACGTTGCCGTACCTAGTGCACACAGGAGCTGCTCTCGTCCACGCCTGTGAGTGGAATCCGTGGGCAATTGCTGCCCTGAGGAAGAATCTGGAACTAAACAAAGTGGCGGAACGCTGCGAGATATACCAGGGAGACAGCCGGCAGGTAACAGCCTCAACAACAAAACTACATTTACACAGCGCCTTTCATATCGGGAGCTGCCGTCAAACAGGAGAGTCTCGAGACAGGCCCTGAAGGAAGCAAGGGAGGGGGCGAGGCAAGGGAGGGGGACTGTAGGATGGAGTTCCACAGGGTGGGGGCAGAAGTTTCAAAGGCCCTTGTGTCCTAACTCCCCCTTCACTGCTAACCCCCACCGCCCCACACCTCTCAATTCTTCAAGCACCTGATATACTGTCACAGCTTCACATCAGTTTCACGTTTCACATTGGGATTTTATTTGGGATGTGCTATCCAGAGAAATTGTAGCTGTAGCTACATCCTGTAGCTCAGTGGTTAGAGTATTCACCTTACAAGCGTGAGAATTTGTAACAAATCCAGGCAGGTCAAGTCAGGGTGAAATCTCAGGCAAGTTTCCTTACTCCACACGCCTAATAATAATCCCTAAAAAAAAAATTGGTAATTTCAATCCACGACTGTTTGTGGGACACTACTGTGTGCAATTGGCTGCCGCGTTTCACCCACAAATACAGTCAATTCACTTTACAGTATAGTGTGTTAAGCGCTTTGAGACGTCTAGAAGATGTGAAAAGCGCTATATCAAATGTAAGGATTATTATTATTAATAAATCAAAGGGACACATTCACAGCCCTGAACCCCAAGTCACTGCCTCCGTCAATATTATGCCTTTGTCTGTAATTGACAGAAATTCCGATGCTGTGTCAGTCCTGAGGTGACAGAGGAATTCTAACTGCCCGGGTCACCTGATGCCTGGAAAGAATAATCCAATAATCCAAAGAAAACAAGATTGCCCTGTGCTCTGTAATGAGATCAGACCAGCGCAGGCTCCAATTAAGCATCCAATTAAGTTGTTTATTCCACACGTAACATACATTGGAAACACTCCAGGCATCTTAACACTGCGGGATTGTATTTTATGAACTCTTCTCCCAAGTCTCTCCGGAAAGCGCTTTGAGACTTGCGAGTGACACTGTGTAATAAGTTGTGGGGGGGGCATTGCTGTACTCAAACTGGCTGCCGCGTTTCATTGACAAAATACAGTCAATCCACTTCAGGTTACGTTCTGTGAAGCGCTGTGAGACGTCTCGATGAGGTGATAAGATGCTATCTCATTGCTGTTGTTACTTCATTGTGTCACTGAGTAAAAATCTGTCTGTTTGTCTGTCTCTCCGCCTGCCTCTCCCCCTGTTTGACTGACAGTTGCCCCTGTGTGGCGTGGCGGACCGTGTGAACCTGGGGCTCGTTCCCAGTTCGGAGGAGGGCTGGCCGGCAGCGTGCCGAGCGCTGAGGGGAGACCGAGGGGGAAAGCTTCACATCCACCACAACGTCAGCGCGTACCCCCCGAGCCCGGGCGGGGGGGAGAGGACAGGCTCCCCCCGGGGCAAGGGGGCTGCCTGGCGAGGCTGGGCGCAGGCGGTGGCCTCCAGGGTCAGGGACTTGCTGCTGGAGCAGCATGGGAAGCCCTGGAGGGCGGAGATCCTGCACATCGAGCACGTTAAATCCTACGCTCCTCACATTGACCACCTGGTGTTGGACCTGGATTGCCGTCCCTGTTGAGAGCAACAAACATCGTCCGACACAACAGCGACTGACTGCTTCACGTGGGCTGGGATCAGAGTCCAAACCGTCCTGGGCCTCCACCACTACCTACCTCACAACACTGACAACGGGTTGTTTCCAATCAGTCCTGTTCCGCGAAGCGCTTCGATACGCTGCGTAAATACGAGTTAATATCAGGGAGGAGGGAAACAAACAAACAAACAAACGGTTATCTTTGCTTCAGAGAGGATATGAATTTTTACACAGAAAGGAAAAGACGAGTTGCACATTTCAGAATCCGGGCTGCGTTGTCAGGGTGTGTGTGTGAGCGGGGCTGAGACACAGATTTTCCAGAGGTTGGTCAGAGCTGGAGCCCCCAGAGCACAGGCCAATCCACAGCTTCTTGTTGCATCTTACACACACTCTGGATTCCCTCCGCCTCACTGTAGAGACACAATCATAGTACTGTATTCATAATAAATAATAGTCATTTTTCATCTTTCAGCCCCTCTGCCCCCAACCTCTAGAACTCCATCCCGCAATCCCCCCGCCTCACCCCCTCCCTGACCTCCTTCAAGTCCCACCTCAAGACCCTCCTCTTTGACGGTCCCATCTGCCACTCCAAATCCCTCCCTTTCCCTCCACCTTCCCTGTCCCCAGCTCGGGTCTGAAACAATGACTGTCCAGCGCCTTGGGACGTCCTCCTCACCTGAAAGGCGCTCCACAAGTGTAATCTTCTTGTTGTCTGCTCACCCATTGTGTGGGCTCTGCCCCGGAGTCCCTCCCTCCCGACTCGCTCCCTCACTCGTCTCTTTCAAGCTCTGCCTCAAGACGTTCCTCTTTGACCGCGCCTTCGGTCATCTTTCTCCCCTCCTCCCACCCGCCACTCACCAACCCCCCCCCCCCCCCCAAACCCACCAGCTCAGATGCAAAGCTGGGACTGTTAAGAACATTGAGATGTCATCCTGATATGCAAGAGCACTGCGCAAATGTCAATTTGTATTTGTGACTCGAGAAAGGAAACATCAGCCCTGAGCATGGTTCCACCTGGAAACGCTTGGTTGCAGACTGCTTAATGGAGATGTTGACAGCAATGAATTCTGTAAGGATTAGTCTACAGCAGAGTAGACCTTAAATCCAAAGATCCCCCATGCGTATTACACTCACTATATGTCATATCTCAAATTTACTTCTATACTGTATCCCAAAATATTTTCAGCGCCTTGGGACGTCCTCTCGACGTGAAAGGGGCTTTACAAACAGCATTTTGTATTGTATTTTCTAATTGTTGTATCTCATTTGTATTTCAATGGATCAACACTTCTGCTTCCACTAATTCCCTCGGGGGGCCGTGCCACAGATTTACCATCTATAGATTGAATAGATTTAAGCTCTGAACCAAAGCTGCAGCTGGTTAACTAATGGGGATCTGAAAATGAAACACAAGCTCCTAATCTGTGCACAAGACCAAGCTATTACTATTCGAATCCTAAATCCAAACCATGCCTGGTTCTTTCAAGCACACAACACTTATTATATTATTATATCTCAGTGGTTAGAGCACTCGCCTTACAAGCGTGAGACCTATGTTCGAATCCAGACAGATCAGGGCAAGTTTCGTTACTCCACGCGCCGAATAATAATACCTCCAAAAAGACCACAATAATAAAAATTGGTCATTTCAATCCATTACTGTTTGTGGGACGCTGCTGTGCGCAATTGGCAGCCGCGTTTCGCCCACAATTATACAGTCAATTTACTCTACAGTATATTCTGTGAAGCGCTTTGAGACATCGATAAGATGTGAAACTTATTATTATGTCTTAATTACTCGTGTGCTGTATTCCCCCAGAAATATTATTTTGTAAAATTAATATCATTTGCACTTGAATGAATCTTGCGACTGAGGCGCGGGGTGGTGGTGGGGGGGGGGGGGGGGGGGCTGCGGGGGTCCCTCCCTCTAGAAGTAATGGACCGTACGAGATTCTCAAAAGGTTTGGCCGAGTGGGTTGATAATGGGTTGACACTGATGCAGGGAATGCTCATTTTCGGAGACGCTGAGTCCACATTCAACAACAGCAGCAACAATATTACCTTTCACGTCAGGAGGACGTCCCAAGGTGCTGGAAATAAGGAAATAAAAAATGTCTGACCCTTTGAAACGTTCCCAGCACTCCAGGATTTAGGCCACATATCTGTCGAAATGCTGTTTTTGTCTGTCCTTACCAAATGCCTGACTGCTCACTCGACAAGCATTGTTAGTCTGGCTGATATTACAGCTCCAGCTAAATTGGTCCTTCGCACTATGGCTGTTTCAGCTACAAAAATCATTATTATTTACCACGGTTGTGGGACATAGTGGACACAGATCTGGAGATAGATACAATGGTCAGAGGATTGAATCTCAAAGAACATTACATTAACATACACTCTTCATCCTTAGAATACAGTAAAACAGGTTCTTAACAGATTCCTTATCTGATTAATTCTGATTTTAATTATTAGCTACCATTTAAAATAAGTCTAATTGATTGTTCTAGCTTGAACTATGTTTGGTTAAAGACTCGAGTACATCACTTCTCATAAAACTATAACGGAGGTGGAGAGCATGGGGGCACTTTGGCATTTCCTGTGGCTCAGTGGGTTAGAGCGCTCGCCTTGCAAGCGTGAGACCTGTGTTCGAATCCAGGCAGCTCAGTGCGAAACCTTGGGCAAGTTTCCTTACTCCACACACACACTAATAATAATCCGCCTCCCAAAAACACAATCATAAAATTGGTCATTTGTCTACGACTGTTTGTGGGGAGGCTGCTGTGTGCAATTAGCCTTCGCGTTTAGCCCACAAGTATATACAGTCAATTGACTTTACAGCCCTAACAAAGGGTCGTAGACCCGAAACGTTGACTCATTTTCCTCTCTCCATGGATGCTGCCTGACCTGCTGAGTTTGCCCAGCAACTTCTGTTTGTGTTTCAGGTTCCCAGCGTCTGCAGTACCTGACTTTACGGTATGTTCCGCGAAGCGCTCAGAGAGACGTCGAGAATCAAATTGCCAGGATTATTCACTTATCTTCTTATTCACTCAAGAAATCCACCGTGAGGTGAACTGAGTGCGGGTTGAAGGTGATATAAAACTGGAAGCATTATTATTATTATTGTTGTTGTTGTTGTTGTTGTTGTTGTTGGTATGACAGAGTCAGGCAGAGCCGGCTGTCTGCTCTCACCTGTTGGGTTTCCCCATCAAGTGGCGCTGTGTGAGCTGAGCTGGTTCGCGGCTGCTGTTCTCCAGAGCAGAGCAGAGCAGGGCAGAGTGTGGGATCGTCTGTCTCACGCCCAAACAAACTTACTTCCACATACTTTTTTTTTCCTTCCGGGATCCTGGTTAATGACCCAGCGAAGGGTCCAGACACAGACAGAGAGAGAGAGAGAGAGACACAGAGACACAGACAGAGAGAGAGAGACAGAGAGAGAGAGAGAGACAGACAGAGAGAGAGAGACAGAGAGAGAGACAGAGAGAGAGACAGAGAGAGACAGATAGAGAGAGAGACAGACAGAGAGAGAGAGACAGAGAGAGAGACACAGAGAGAGAGAGACACAGAGAGAGAGACAGAGAGAGAGACAGAGAGAGAGAGAGACACAGACAGAGAGAGAGACACAGACAGAGAGAGAGAGAGAGAGACAGACAGAGAGAGAGAGACAGAGAGAGAGACAGAGAGAGAAAGACAGAGAGAAATCAATCTCAACCAACCAACCAATCAGTGACCCCCAGAGAGAGGGGCTCACACACACACACACAGGGGTTCAGCAAAGAAGAAAAGGGGAGTTTTTCCTGGTGAAGCGAAAACGTTTAAACCTGGGCTGGCAGGCGGGGGTTTGGGCTTCTCTCTGAAGAGTGAACTGTCTGCTCAGGGTGAGCACAGGTAAGTCTGTCTGTCTCAGTGCGTCTGTGTCTCTGTGTGTGTGTGTCTGTCTCAATGGGTCTCAGTGTGTGTCTGTGTGTGTGTGTCTGTGTCTGTGTGTCTGTGTCTGTCTCAGTGTGTGTCTGTCTCAGTGCGTCTGAGTGTGTTTGTGTCTCTGTGTGTGTGTGTCTCAATGTGTCTCAGTGTGTGTGTGTCTGTCTCAGTGTGTGTGTGTCTGTCTCAGTGTGTGTCTGTCTGTCTCATTGTGTCTGTGTTTGTCTCTCTTTGTCTGTCTGTCTCACTGTGTCTCTGTCTGTCTGTCTCAGTGTGTCTCAGTATGTTTGTCTCTGTCTGTGTACCTATGTGTGTATGTATCTGCCTCTGTGTGTGTGTCTGTCTCAGTATGTTTCTGTGTAAGTGTCTCAGTGTGTGTGTGTGTGCCTCAGTGTGTCTGAGTGTGTGTGTGTGTGTGTCTGTCTCAGTCTGTGTGTGTGTGTGTGGGTGGGTGAGTGTCAAGCAGAAACAGCTGAATGAACTTTTCACTGGCAGCTGAAAGTTTGGAGTTGGAACAATTCATGTGGAAAAAAAAGTTTTGAAAGTCATTTTTCTTATAAATAAAGTTGTAAAACCCTTTACCGGGAATGTGTAAAGTTGAGATAGACAGACAGACAGACAGACAGACAGACAGACAGACAGACAGAAGGATTCCAGGCCGATGGGGTCTATCCAGCAGCCAATAAATTCTCCAAGAAAGTGATCTTTTTAATCAGTTAATTGGGTTCAGTGGTCACAGGGACAGAGGCACTGTGGAATGATGGCGTAGACTTGAAGTCTGTTGAGGGAAAGAGAGAGAATTGTATACTGTATACGGATATGGAGCTAAAGCTATGCAAAGATATACGCACCCACACGCACAGTAACTCAGGGTCTCGCATTCTCAGTGGAAATATCATTTTAAATATGTAAAATGGACATTATTTGTGTGCCCGCAAATTCCTGCGTTCCAATTGTGATTTGATTTTGACTTTGGTAGCTTTATTACAAAAATAGGTCATATCACAGCACGATACAAACACATTTTAACAAAGGCTGACACAAAAGATTTGTTGTGGGCCCAGCATTCACACAGCGTTGGGGACAACGATCCTGGCATTTCATACAGCACCTTATCACGTTGTTAAGACGTCTCTCAAAGTAATACACAAGATAGATGCATGGATAGATTGTAAAGTGAACTGACTGTGTATTTTGTGGGCGAAGCACGGCAGCCAATTGCACACAGCAGTGTCCCACAAACAGTTGAGGATTGAGGAACCAAACTATTAATATTTTTATGGGGCTGATCTTGAGGTTGTTAATGAATCACGCTGAAAGCTGGCAGGTTCGGCCTTGTTTATTTACAGCCAGGTGCTGTGTGGCTGGTTTCTCCGCATTGCTGTGGGAAAGAGTCACACCTACACATGTCTTAATAATAATAATAATCCTTGCATTTGATATAGCGCCTTTCACATCTTATCGACGTCTCAAAGCGCTTCACAGAATATACTGTAAAGTGAATTGACTGTATATTTGTGGGCGAAAAGCGGCAGCCAATTGTGCGCAGCAGCGTCCCACAAACAGTCGTGGATTGAAATGACCAATTTTTATTATTGTGGGTTTTTTTGACGGATTATTATTAGGTGTGTGGAGTAAGGAAACTTGCCCAAGGTTTCACCCTGACCTGCCTGGATTCCATCACAGGTCTCACGCTTGTAAGGCGAGTGCTCTAACCACTGAGCTACAGACTTAATGCTATCAACAGCAAACTACAGTATGTGGGTTTGGCTGGATAGACTCCACCAGATGGGTTTCCACGTGTGTCGGACACCAGGCTGACCGAAGAAAATGTGTATTTCCTCTCTACCAATGAAGTTGATTGTCTGAGTGTGACAGTAGGCGATTCTGTACAATTACAGTTACTGGCGGAGCAGCAGTGAAGGTTATTCGTTGGGTTTTGAGGTTCTGCATCAACGTTGAAAAATTGTTGCTCTTTGCACTGGACAGAAAGGTCGAGGGAGGGAGGGAGTGAGACGCAGATGGTGGGGGCAAAATGCCTGAAGGCTCGACCACCAACGCTGAGACAGGGAGGGCGGGGGGGACAAGAAGCAGGCCAGTGCCCACCGAGGGGAGGGAGGGAGTGGACAGGTTGGGATGATGTTAACTGATCGTATGAAGGGCGATGTATAAATGTTAATTGTACCTAGATAAGTAATTATTGTAAAGTACTTTGAGCCAATTAATGTTAAGTGCTCTGGGACACTCCTGCATTGAGGGCCCTCATATAAATGCAAGTTGTTGTTGTCCAAAGTTGTTGTCCATACACACAGGCTTGCCATTGTAAACTTCTTGCTTATCAGCCTCCCCAACTCCTCTCTCCATAGGCTCATCCAGAACTCTGTAGCCCTTGTGTCATTGTCCACACCAGGCTCTATGACCCTACCACCCCCATCCTTGCCTGACTCCACTGACTTCTCATCACATAGAATATAATTCAAGATCCTGGTCCTCACCTTCAAAGCCAACCATGGCCCTGCTGCCCCCTACCACAGCAACTTCCTAACATCTATAAAATATAATTTTGTTGTTGCCTGCTTCCTCCTCACCGCGTCACGTCACCTCCTCGTCCGTCCCATCAGTGCTGAGTAGACCTTCTGCCCCCGCTCTCCGGAACTCCATCCCACAGTCCCTCCGCCTTGTCCCCTCAATTTCTTCAGGATCCGTCGCAAGACCCTCCTCTTTGACCATTCCTTTAGTCACTTTCCTTACCCCCCATCCCCACCCCACCACCCTCCAGCTTTCCCAATCCTAACCACAACTTCAGTCCGAAACGTTGATTGTTCAGGGCTTTGAGAAGTCGTCCCAATGTGAAAGGCGCTAAACAAATATCATTTTGTTGTTGTTGTTAAAGACATCATAAAAACCCAAGTTCTTTCCAAAACCTTGCCAACTATCATGGATTCCCTGTGGGTCACATCTGAACACCCCAGCTGTCGAGCATCAGTCTGCTACCTCCTTGCTTATGTGTGAACACAACACACTGGGACTTATTAGAAGCTTGTAGTCACTTAGTTAATCCAGGCCAAGGGGTTGATCTCAGTAGATTTTTGATTTGATTATAGTATGTTGCTACATCATTGAGACATCTCAAATCTCTTTACAACAACTTGGGTTTATATAGCGCCCTCCACGCCAGACAGCGTCTCACAGCGCTTTACAAAGTGGAGCCTAGGTCTGAGCTGGGGGGGAAAGGTGATCATAAGTGCGGTCGAACAGGAAAGTCTTCAGGTGTGACCTGAAAATGGAAAAGGAGGGGGCGAGGCGAAGGGAGCGAGGGAGGGAGTTCCAGAGTCTCAGGGCGTAGTGGCTGAAGGCACGGCCACCGATGGTGGAGCGGAGGATTCGGGGGGAAAGGAGGAGGCCAGACCCAGTTGCGCGAAGGCAATGGGTGCTGTTGTGAGGAGAGAGGAGGTCAGAGAAGAGGTCAAAGAGGAGGTTAGGGAGGTGGGGTGGGGGGTGCAGAGGAGTGGAGGGATTTGAACACAAGAGTGAGAATCTTGAAATCGATCCACTCTGAGCCAGTGAAGTCTGGCAAGGACTGAGGTAATCAGGGAGCGAAGTTTGTTTCGAGTGAGAATGTGGGCAGCGAGAAACCATGTTACTTCTCTATTTTGAGGTGTAATTAGGGATTCTGACTTGCAGGGACTGAGCTATAAAAGTGTGGGTTAAGATCCTGTCGCAAGCCATGAGCGTGTGGTTTATTACCTGTGATTAGATAACAGCCTCTCACTTACGCTCTCCTGTGTAATCTCATTAAAGGGAAACAATAGCGACAGAATTACATTTGTATAGCACCTCTCACATTGGGTGGACAACACACTGGAAACCCATGTTATAGCCTGGCTCGTCAGCAGGACTTGGAAGCGCAGACCAGTTGTGGGAGCAGGGAATCATCCCACTTAGCTCCCATTAACTCTCCAAGATAAAGCCGCAACACTGGACAAGCAGCGGGAAAGCTTATCAGGTATTGCTATCAATGACTGTGCTTTTAGCTGATTAGACTCCCAACAGTTTCCTCCAATGTACACTCTGATGTCTCCCAGCCTTGGCTCTCATCAACCAACACCAAATACTCTCTGGAATTATGGTTAGTGGAATTATGGCATTCCATTCCGATAAATATCTCTGGAATGTCCATACGTGGGTGGGAAAGCACTGAACTCTGTTTGTTTGGATGCACTTAAGGCTGGATTTCCATATTTAACCAATCTACTTTCCCCCTACAAGCCCACCCGGACCCTCCGTTCAACAGGACTTGGCCTGCTCCAAGCCCCACGCCCGAACCGCCCCACCATCGGAGGCCGGGCCTTCAGTTTCTCCGCTCCCACCCTATGGAATGCCATCCCTCAATCCCTCCGTCTCATTTCTTCCCTTTCCTCTTTCAAGGCCGGTTTGAAGACTTTCCTCTTCGACCGTGCCTTTTGTTCCACCCCGAATTTTTCGACCTCCCCTTCGTGTTTCACCCCTTCCCAAACACTCCCCTCCCAGCTCGGGTCACACGCCTCCTGTGCAGCGCCTTGGGACGTCCTCCCAACGTGAAAGGCGCTCTATAAGTGTAATTTGTTGTTGTTGATGTATCCAACACCCAACAAAAAAATTGGTAAATGGCATTAACTTTATGTAAAAAAAAGTGACGAGCAAGGCTGGGAGGGGCTGAATCACCTCCTTCTTTGTAGAAACTCGCTGCATTCGTGTGAAAGATAATGGAAGGAGTGGGGGAGGATTGTGATATCACGTCGACAGTGTGATGACACAGCAGGAGAATTGTCCGCGGTTCGAAAGCACAGTACTGAAGCAATGAACGAGCCCGGAGTATACTGATGTACAATTGAATTGAAGGTTCATAATCCCGTTATCCACATTGGCAAAGGTCAAACGGTTTACACCTTGACAACATTACTGTCTGCTTGCCAAGCTCCTGGATCTGTTATTGGTAATAATATACACTGGAGTTTTAACATGTTCCTGATGCTGATCTGGACCAATACCAAGTTCCACGGTGACTCCTGGTGTAACCCAGATGAGCTGATAATAATAATCGTGGCATTTGTTATAGCGCTATTCACGTCTTCTAGGCGTCTCAAAGCGCTTCACTAATTATACTGTCAATGGAATTGGCTGTATATTTGTGGGTGAAACGTGGCAACCAATTGCATAGAGCTGTGTCCTGCAAATAGTCAATGACAAATTTATTATTGTTTGTTTTTGAGGATTCATTATCAGGCGCGTGGAGTAAGGAAACTTGCTCACGGTTTTGTCCTGCCTGGAACTGAGCCCAACTCTGTCGCTTGCAAAGTGGGTGCTCTAACCACTGAGCTAGAGGACAACCCAGGATCATTTTGACCCATCGTATGACCGAGAGACCTAATAATCATCATCATGATAATAATCCTTACATTTGATATTAATGCTCTTCACATCGAGTCAAAGTTTTGCAACCTCCAGGAAGGTGGAAGGCGAACTAGATAGAACTTAACCTAAGCCCGTGTATTATCCCGCACCCGCCTCCGCGACCATATAACCCCCACCCTCGCCCGTCTCCACTGGCTCCCCATTCTCCAGAGGATCGAGTTCAAGATCCTCGTCCTCACCTTCAAGGCCTTACATGGCCTTGCCCCGCCCTATTTAACCAATTTACTCTCCCCCTACAAGCCCACCCTCCATTCAGCAGGACTTGGCCTGCTCCAAGCCCCCCGCCCAAACCGCCCCACCATCGGAGGCCAGGCCTTCAGTTTCTCCGCTCCCACCCTATGGAATTCCATCCCCCAATCCCTCCGTCTCGTTTCTTCCCTTTCCTCTTTCAAGGCCGGTTTGAAGACTTTCCTCTTCAACCGTGCCTTTTGTTCCCCCCCGAATTTTTCGACCTCCCCTTCGTGTCTCACCCCTTCCCAAACACTCCCCTCCCAGCTCGGGTCACACGCCTCCTGTGCAGCGCCTTGAGACGTCCTCCCGACGTGAAAGGCGCTTTATAAGTGTAATTTGTTGTTGTTGTTGTTAAGTTCTTCACCTAGCATTTATGTTTCAAAAGCATTTCAACAACAACAAAATGACGCTTGTATCGCGGCTTTCACATCAGGAGGACGTCCCGAGGAGCTGTACAGTCATTGTTTCAGAACTTCACAGGATATATGTGGAATCCCGTAGTGTATTGGGCAGTGCACTCACCTCATAAACAAGAGGAACGTGGTTTGATTCCCGGGCAGGAGAAACCTTAGGCACGTTTCCTGACTCCACACGCTTCTGTTTACCTATCAGTAAGTAGGATCCCGGTTGTAGGTCAATTGGCAGTTCGTGTTCTGAGGGTAATAATTCCTCCAAAAAAATCATGATAATATGGTCACTTACTGCATGATTGTGGGACACTGCTGTACCAAATTGGCTGCTGTATTTCGCCCACAAAATACAGTCACTACACTTCACCATATGAGTCGCTTTGAGACATCTCAATGATATAATCGGGCATTACGTTAAATGCAATGATCAGTATTATTACGTGAAAAAAAAGGACTGATTTTTATCTGCTATTGACTTGGAGAGAGAGACACAGTTTAAGTCATTCAGAAAATTTAAATTTAATTTAAGAAATTTACTTTCAAAATTTAGTCTCTTTTATTAGCCAATGTTTGACAAGAATGTCGCAGCGGCTTTTGTAGTTTCTGACCCCCTACATTTGCCAGATTTTGACCCCGTGTGTGATTTTATAATAATAAAAATTTTAAATAATAATTGCATTTGATATAGTGCCTTGATGTAAGCATCTCAAAGCTGTGAATTGACTGTACTTGTTTGTGGGTGAAACGCAGCAGCCATTTGCGCACAGCAGCGTCCCACAAACAGTTGTGTGTTTTCACTCCTGGGTCCTGATTAGCTGATAGCTGGGCAGCCATGTTGTGACTGGGACAAGGGCTCCCTGTAAAATGAGAACCATTAAACACATCAGTATCAGGGGAAGGGGGAGATAATATGGAGACTCCAGAGGCCTCGGCCTTGTTGTCGAGGGAGGGGATCTGGACCATGTGAGATTGCTGCTCAGAGTTTGACTCTGCCCAAGTGAAGTGTAATAGAACTCTACCTAATGCAACATCAGGGTTTCAGTTTTGCATCCTCCAGGAAGGTGGAAGGCGAACTAGATAGAACTTCATCTT
Source organism: Hydrolagus colliei (assembly GCA_035084275.1). Classification (NCBI taxonomy): domain Eukaryota; kingdom Metazoa; phylum Chordata; class Chondrichthyes; order Chimaeriformes; family Chimaeridae; genus Hydrolagus; species Hydrolagus colliei. The sequence goes on along the minus strand of CM068754.1, from coordinate 3,216,325 downwards.
TTTAGGCCTCACCCTTCTGCTCACTCCCTGCGTTCGGCAAATGTGGGCCTATAGCACATTCCCATCCCCGATCTCCTTCCCCTCCCCCCACCATTGGTGGTCGGGCCTTCAGTTTGTCTGCCCCAACTTTCTGAACATCCTCCCTCCCTTCCTCTCTCCCTCAACCTCTTTCCTCTCCAGCCATTTCTCTAACTGTCTACAAACACTATGTCTGTGGTAGCTTTTCAAGTCCCCATGTCCTGATAGTGCAGTGCTGGGGGGTGTTGCGTTATTGGAGGTGCCGTCCTTCGGATTAGATATTAACCCCAGGTCCCATCTGCCTGTTCAGGTGGACGTTAATGATTTTTAAAAAAACAGAGGGGGGTTTCTCTCTCCCAGTGCCCTGGCCAGCAATCCACCCAATAAAATTGGTCACTCACTCCATGGCTGTTTGTTGGACTTTGCTTTGGGGGAATTAATGGCCAGGACACCAAGAGAGAGCAACTGCCTTCTCTCTTTAAATACAGCCACGGAATCTTTAACATTCACCTGGACAGGACCTTGGATTAATGCCCCTTTTGAAGGTCAGCACCTCCGACAATGCAACACCCCCTCTCCCAGCACCTGCATCACAGTGTCAATTTAGATTTATGATTTCATGACCCTATGTGAGGTTTGAACACACAACCTTCTCACTCTGAGGCAAGAGCTCCACCACTGAGCCAGGCTGTCACAGATATATCCGCGCCCCCCCCCCCCCCCCCCCACCGCCACCTTCAATATTCACCTACACATCCCTCCTAGGACTGAATCTCCTAAGGTTTCAATAGTGACTGGAGGAAAAATAATGCCTATCAGAGTGTTTGGTACAGTTTGAATCATGGGCTAGTTGTACTACAGTTGCTCATTTGGAATCAGATTTCCAAACAGTCAGGATGTCCCAGCAAATCATTTTACTATATTTGCATTTTACTGAAATGCAACTTGTCAGTGAATATTTAAACAGTGGTATTGTTAATGAGTTTCCTCCCAGCTATAGTTTTATTGGGATTACCCTCACATTATCCTGCGTTCCCTGTTCCTGTGCAAAGAGTAGAGATAGTATATAACAGTGTGCAGCATGGCTGGGCAACAACAATAATAATTATTGATAATAATAATCCTGACATGAAAGGCGCTATATAAGTGCAAGTTTGTTGTTGTTCTTGTTATATGAGGCACAGTGCCTCTCATGACACAAAGGCACCACAAAGATCTTCACAGGATATAATAATAATCCGTGCATTTCATATAATGCCTGATCATGTCATCCAGACGTCTTTAAAGCGTCAGGATATACTATAAGTTGCAATGACTGTGTATTTTGAGGATGAAACAAAATATACTGAGAGTGGAATGACTACCTATTTATAGGTGAACGCAGCAGCCAGTTTGCCCACAGCAATGTCCCATGAATAGCTACGGAGCGAGTGACCAATTTTATTTGGAGCCAGGACACGGGGACCTTGGTTTAACATCGCAACTGAGGGACGGTAAATAGTCCTGAGCTCGGTCAGTGGTGGATCTGCCAGGTGTGTAGATCGGGTACAAGATGTGATTGGAAAGTAGGTGATGTTGGAGTTTGGCTGATGAGAACCCTTCATAATTGCCACAGCAAATTGAGCTTGGCATGAGAAGGGTTAATGTGCAGTGGCTTATTCAGGTTAGGGTTTTAATCAGGGACGATGAGTGTAGAATAATAAGTCTTGCATTTGTTATAGCGCCTTATCTCATCATTGAGACGTCTCAAAGCACTTCACTGGGTATACCGTAAAGTGGATTGACGGTATTTTGTGGGCGGATGTTTCTGGGAGTGTTGGAAACCTCACCGTGTCACTGCACCATGTTTTCGTGTGCTAAAGACATGTCCCACCTCTCTGTTACTCCCCCCTCCCCCCGCCAGTCTGCCTCTCCTGCTAGTGAACTCGTTACCTCACAACATCTCATTGGTTTTTGAAATGATCTTCATCATTCACTTCCTGTTCTCTCAGACTATTCCTGCTTAAAATGGAAATGCCGGGAACAGGCCATCCTCGGCGTGGGAACTGTCCACACGCGGGTCCAGCCTCACGGGAGTTGACTGAGTCTCGATAGTCTCGTTGTGTGTAGTGTCGGACCGCGGAGAGCACGGCCGCCCATACGGGGGGAGGGACGAGGGACAAGCTGGAGGCAGGAGCCAGCAGAGCGGAGGCGGTGGGTGGTGGAGTTGGAGGGAGGTCAGCAGCTGAGAGCAGGTCAGAGAGGTAGGGAGCTGCCAGGCCATTTCAGTGGTTAAACGTCTCGCTTAAAAAAGGCGGAGGGGGGGTGGGGGCAATTAAATAAATCCTCTCAACTCACCGGTCATGTGGGAAAGGAAATTCCAATTATGGGTGGACTTGCTCGTTGTTCTGTCTGATCTCACAATCATTGTTGAAATAGTTTGAAGCTGAACTCTCGCTTAAATAACCAGGAAAGAAAGAACATTGTGTTGACTTTGACTGATGGCCAAGTAGATACACCAATAATAAGATGGTCTGGCTCCCAGATTTAGATGCTGAGTTCAAGCCAATAGCACTTTGTCAGTCGAGAGACAGAGAAAACAAGTAATCATAATAATAATCCTTGCGTTTGATATAGCACTCTTCACATCTTATCGACGTCTCAAAGCGCTTCACAGAATATACTGTAAAGTGAATTGACTGTATATTTGTGGGCAAAACGCGGCAGCCAATTGAGCACAGCAGTGTCCCATAAACAGTCATGGTTTGAAATGAGCGATTTTATTTTTGCTGGGGTTTTTTTGGAGGGATTATTATTTTAAGCGTGTGGAGTAAGGAAACTTACCCAAGGTTTCGCCCTGATCTGCCTGGATTTGAACACAGGTCTCACGCTTGTAAGGCGAGTGCTCTAACCACTGAGCTACAGGAGCTGCACAAATAATAATATGAAAAGCGATGTTGCATCTCAAACAGAATGAATGTATCCGGGTGTTATTTAAGATGATTGGCAAAAGAATCAAGGGGGAGAAGATAATTATATTTTATGCGGCGAGTTGTTGTGATCTGGAATGAACTACCTGAAAAGATGGTGGAAATAGATCCAATATTAACTTTCCAAAGGAAACTGGATAGATAGTTGAAAAGAACAAAAAATACTGGGCGATGGGAGCAGGACTAGTTGGCAACTCTTTCAAAGAGCCAGCACAGGCCACGATCTGCCAATCGGCCTCCTTCTGTGCTGTAGGGTTCCATTTATTCTATCATAGAATTGATATACTGTACTGCACAGCCCTACAGTTACTGGATTTCCAGAACATCTGTCATAGTCTCTCACATACATACACTCTCTCCCTCTCTCAGTCATACACACTCTCTCTCTCTCATAGTCATACACACATTCTCTCATTCACATGCTCTCGGATACACATTTACATGTATGTTAGGCAACGGTGAATGATATACAAACAACACAATCACATCGGGAGGACATCCTAATACATCCAGTGAGACAAACACTGTCTGATCCACTCACACTCTCATATAAACATACACATACACACACACGTATATCATGTACGCAAACACTGTCTGAAACCACACACAAACACTCTTGATACACACACACACACTGAATGAGATTAACAAAGAATGTTTAAAATACATTAGTGATGAATATTTTTCTTTCTATTTATGTGCTAGACTCGCTCCCATTAGGACCCTTTTGATAGTTGAACTGCTGCAGAAATTGTTCCTTGACTTTAAGGTTATTTTGTGTTCAGTTTGGTGAATGCGCTGACACAGTGTGTTACTGCTGCTCCCGAGTAACCCTATCCCACAGATACACTGCACTGTGTGCCAACTTCTGTGTCTGAATGTTCATTCAACCTTAAGTATCTCCGAAGGGAACCAATACTTGGGTGGAACTCAATTCTGTGGAATTGAACCCCACCCAGTTCTGTTGAGATGAATTCTCCTGAATTGAACGTATTATATGCATAGTGTGGTTCACTTGATTTGCCATCTGTGTTACGTGGGTGTGTATATGTTGACTCGGGCATGTGTTGGCTCAGTGTGTGTTTGTGATGATAATATAATAATCCTTGCATTTGATATCGCGCTTTTCACGTCTTCCAGACATTTCAAAGTGGTTCACGGAATATACTCTGAAGTGAATTAACTATATTTGTGGGCAAAACACAGCAGCCAATTGCACACAGCTGTGGCCCAAAAACAGTCGAGCACTGAAATGACCAATTTTTTTGGTCATTTCAGCATGCATATATATATAATCTTTTTAAAATATATATATATACTACATATATATATAGTGGAGTCTTGTAGCTCAGTGGTTAGATCGCATGTCTCGATATTATTTGTGGGACACTGCTGTGCGCAATTGGCAGCCGCGCTTCGCCCTCAAGATTTACAGTCAATTCACTTTACAGTATATTCTCTGAAGTGCTTTGAGACGTGATAAGACATAACAACAACAACTAAGATTGCACTTGCGTAGCGGCTTTCACGTCAGGAGGACGTCCCGCGGCGCTGATAAAGTGCAATATCAAATGCAAGGATTAATATTATATTTAATATGCGAGGGGGATTTTTTAGCCAAGACCTTATTGTTTAGGACAATGCAAATAATGGTCACAGCCAGCGAATCGTTTCAGGTAATATTCAATCTCCGATAGTGTCTGTGACTTCGTCCCGTTTATATTTGGCACTCGGCTCATCTCTGAGGAAACCACAAACAGCTCACTGTTAAACAGACAACAAACGTGTTGCGGTTGACCTTGTCACGTTCCCACATGGATGAAGATGCATCTGTGTTCAAACCCTCCGCCATGTTACACTTCTGCAAATTTAACTTGTGCAAATAAAAGTCAAACCTGCCCTCACAGCCTCTTCCCCTCACAGCCTCCTCCCCACTCTCAGATCCAACCACTCTTTGTTGCTGAGGTGAGCTTTACCTGAGCTTTTCTTCGGGACGTCCCCCTGCCATGAAAGGCACTGTACAAGTGTAATTTTCTTCTTGTTGTTGTGTGAATTGAACGATCCAGTGGGACTATCGGAAAAGAGAATTTCCCCCAAATTTCTCCACACTTGACAGGGTGTATATCATATGGAAAATTTCTTACAGTAAAAGCCCGTTTATCCGTGACCCTGATCTACCGTAACTTCCGTATAACCGACACCTCAAAAAAGGTCCCCATTCAATTAACCGGAATTTAATAATGTGTTATTTATTATATTTTTTAATTAAATTTTTATTTTTGTGTTTTCGGCCGAATATCTGGCAGGCGCTTTAACCGGCATTGGCCAGGTCTCGAGGGTGCCGGATAAACGGGCTTTTACTGTACTATTATCACAGGGTTGTAGATAGGTTATTGTAAGTAAAATATGCATCATGGAAATCTCTGATGAATTTGATAAGCTTCCTCTTGAATGGCTGTCAGTGTTTTGCTGTGTGATCTAATGTACCTGCCAATGGAGGATTGTTTAACTAGAATGTCCACATTCCAGCTCACTTTCCCGTCCTCTCCTCCTTTGCTCGGTGTCCGACACTGTCTCTGTGAAGCAACAACAATGAATTACATTTATGCAGCATTTCACATCAGGAGGACGTCCCAAGGCGCTGGACTGTCAAGGATTTGAACCTGCACAAGGGGGTTGGGATCAGGAGGGTGGAGGGCAGGGAGGTTAGGGGTAGAAGTGCGACCAAAGTCAAGGTCAAGGAAATGGGTCTTGAGACAGGCCTTGAAGGAGACGAGGGAGGAAGCGAAGAGACTTGGGATAGAGTTCCAAAGGTTGGGGGCAGAGAGGCTAAAGGCCTGGTGGGGCAGGCCAGGCGGGAATGGAACAAGCTGGTGTCCGCTGAGCGGAGTGAGCGGAGAGGCTGATAATAATAATAATTATCCTTGCATTCGATATACCGCTGTTTCACGTCTTCTAGACGTCTCAAAGCACTTCACAGAATATACTGTAACGTGAATTGACTATATAATTGTGGGTGAAACACGGCAGCCAATTGCGCACAGCAGTGTCCCACAAACAGTCGTGATTGAAATGAACAATTTCTTATTGTTTTCTTTTTGAGGGATTATTATCAGGCGTGTGGAGTAAGGAAACTTGCCCAAGGTTTCGCGCTGCTTGGAATTGAACCCAGATCTCTCGCTTGCAAGGCGAGTGCTCTAACCACTGAGCTACAGGCCTCCACGATGTCCTTTGAGCCATTATCCTCTATGGAGGGCCCTTGCTGTGTAAATGCCCCTTCATGAAGAAAAATGTCTCAAAGCTTTTCACAGCGATAGTATCAGATATTGAGCAAAGGAATCTGACACTGTCTATCGCATTGTTCCCTGATCTCTGGTGAGGTGTTGTGTTTTTATCTGAAGTGTCCTGGGAAGCTTGCTAATCATGCCTTGGGACGTCATCCCAACATGAAAGGCACTCTAGTTGTTGTATATTTTGTGAGTGAAACACGGCAGCCAATTGTGCACAGTGGTATCCCACATAACAGCCGTGGATTGAGTGACCAAATTATTATTATTTTGAAGAGTTATTAATCCCTGAAAGTGATCCGCCAATCTACTAACAACCGTGTTCCTACTCGCTGCTAGGTAAACACAGGTGTGTTGAGTAAGGAAACTTGCCTAAGGTTTTGCCCTGTCTGGGAAAGGAACCCGGGTCTTCTCGCTTGCGAGCCACTCCCAGTACAGTACCTGCCCCCGGATCAGCCCAGCCATAGAGGCTGAAGGCTACTAGCTTCATCAAATTGATAACTCCTTCCTGATGGATAACGACAGAGTTGGGCCTTTGCAAACATCCACACCCTCTGAGAACTTCACAGCCTGGTGTGTGGTCAAGGAATCAATTGACCGCAAGGAACCTCGTCACACTGAACCCGCTGTCCCAATGTAAATCGAGGTACTGTACAATACACAAATACAATTGTTTAGTGCCTTGGGAGTACGTAGCAAGATGCAAATCAGATGTGGAAATGCAACTTCCTGCACAAGTGCCCTTCCTTCTGAACCATATCTTTCTCCTTCCTCCTCTCCGGGTCAGTGACATCTATTTTTTTTGTTGGGTGGTGGGAGGGAAGGGGGGGACAGACTGGTATCTGACGCACACGGAAACCCATCTCTGTGCTTCAAAAGTATCCAAACCGAGCTGAGGTTACATGTGTTGCACCTACGCGTGGAAATTGCGGAGATTGTTGCACCACCAATGCTAGCGAGTAGGCAAAGCAGACTGACAGTTCAATGACACGCCACCCCACATGCAGTATCATTCGGATGAGAGGTTAAACTGAGCTCCCATCTCTCTCTGTTCAGGTTTGATGTTAAAGATCCCTACACAAAAGGAGTTTCTCTCTCCCCGGGTCCTGGTCAACAATCCCCCACCAGAGAACATTGGTCACTCACTCCATGGTTATTTGTGGGACATTGTTGTGTGTAACTGGCTGTCGTGTTTCACCCACAAAACACACAGTGACTCCACTTAATGGTTATATGGAATCCGGTTGTCAGTCAATTGGCGAATCTCTTTTCAGGGGTATTAATCCTTCATAATAATACAGTGATAGTAATTCGGTCACTCAATCCAGAACTGTTTGTGTGACACTGTTGTGCGCAATTGACTGCAGAGTTTTTCCCACAAAGTATACAGTCAATTCATTGAACAATATATTCTGTGAAGCGCTTTGAGATGTCTGGAAGATGTGACCAGGCGATATATCAAATGCAAGGATTATTATTATTATTATTATTAAGCTCGGGTTTGCAAGACCCAAGGAACCCAGAGTGTGTGTTGAGGTACGCCTGGAGCTAAAACAGAATAGCGTCTCAATTATAGTAACTCTCTTTGCTTTCTTCCAGTGTCTCTGGTGCTGAAGAGTCTAATGGGTTACAGCCAGCCTGGTGACTGGTGAATGGAGCTCACCAATGGATGGATGGCAACGCAACGCTAGGCTGCTCCAGCCAGTCCTGGGAGCTGAAGACATAAAATCAGAGAGCAAATAGCCACGACCACTGCACTGGTTAGTGAGTGAAGCGAGACATTTACCAAGATCTTTATTGTGTGTAGTTTTCCATTCTTCCTTTGGTGGAAAAAGATTGGGGAATCTATACAGTATTCACTTACCTCGCAAGTGAGTGAACCCGGGTTCGATTCCCGGCCAGTGTGACTCGAGCGGGTTGGGGGGAGGGTTGGGAATCAGGAGGGTGGAGGACAGAGGATAGGAGGCTGGCCAAAAGCACTGTCAAAGAGAAGGGTCTTCAGGAGTACTTTGAAGGAGGCGAGGGAGCGAGCGAGATGAAGGGAATGTGGGATGGAATTCCAGAGAGTGGGAGCAAGGAGGTTGAAGGTCCAACTATTGATGTTGGGGTGGTATATCAAATTGCAGGGATTATTGCGGAGTCCTGTAGCTCAGTGGTTAGAGCACTCGCCTTACAAGCCAGAGACTTGGGTTCGATTTCAGGCAGGCAGGGCAAGTTTCCTTACTCCAGACGCCTGATAATAATCCCTCACATAAAAACAATAATAATAAATTGGTCATTTTCAATCCACAACTGTTTGTAGGACAATTGGCTGTTGCGTTTTGCCCACAAATATCCAATCAATTTCACTTTACAGTATATTCTGTGAAGCATTTGGAGATGTCTAGAAGATGTGAAAAGCACTATATCAAATGCAAAGATTATTATTATGATAAATCTGTTTTCTTCCTGATAGTAACTGACACCCTGATTTTCTGTTTCAGCGCTCAGTCTGATATCCACTGAGACCGGAAGTGTGTGTGGGGCTGTGTTGGGGGGGTGCAGAGCTTGTGTGAGTGTGGGGTGGTGGGGGCAGAGTCTGTGTGAGTGGGGAAGCAGAGCCGGGTGCTCAGTGATCAGGGAGCGATGGCGAAAGAGATGCTGAACTTGTCGTTCTTGACCGACAAAGAGAGGGAAACCATTCTATCCGTTCTCTTCCGGGACGAGGAACTGCGCAAACTCGAGGAAAAGCGCATCAGGTGAGGAATCACTCCACCTCACTGTATATTCCAGTGAAAAGCTTTGAGGCGTCTCAGCGATGTATCTAAAATATGGATGATTTCTATCATTTGTTTATTGAGTGATTGATTTTTTAACTGTCTGATTGAGCTCTTGAGGCTCAGCTCACTGGACGAGAAAATCTCACCCTGACCTGGATTTGTTGATGTACATCAATGGAGTCCTGTAGCTCAGTGGATTGAGAACTCGCCCTCACAAGCGATTGCAGGCCGGATGAAACCCTGGGCAAGTTTCTTTACTCCACACACCTGTTAATATTCCCTCAAAAATGCCTAATAATAGTCCCTCAAGAAAAACAATAATAAATTGGTCATTTCAATCCACGACTGTTTGTGGGACACTGCTGTGCGCAATTGGCTGCCGCGTTTCGCCCACAAATATACAGTCAATTCACTTTACAGTATATTCCGTGAAGCGCTTTGAGACACAATCTGGAAGACGCGAAGAGCGCTATATTAAATGTAATGATTGTGATTATTGTTTATCTCAGGCGGTTGAAAAACGAGCTGCTGGAAATTCGGCGCAAGGGAGCGAAGCGCGGGAGCCAGGAATACAGCAACAAGACGTGCGCGCGATGCCAAGAGACACTCGGTCGCATCGTGAAGAGCGGCAACGTCTGCCATCACTGTAACCACCTGGTGTGTAAGGACTGCAAGGTCTTCGAGGAAGGGGGCACCTGGAGGTGCACTGTGTGCATCAAAGAGGGGTGAGCCTCGCTCCCACACACTCCTGTTCAAAACTCTTCACGTCTTGGCATCCCCTCATCTCTCCGACCTATTTATTCCCCAACCCACTACCCACCGCCTCTGCTCTGCTGCCTCTGGTCACCTGCTTCACCCCTGTACCCTCCGTTCTACAGTCACTGGCCTGAAATCCTGGGCCACTCGCGCCCCACATCCCTCCACCTCAAACACCTCTCCCCAACTTCAGCTCGCGCCGAAAGATTATCCTCTCCGACCATCTGTCCGGCTCAGCCTTGTGCTCCACCCAATGTCAAGCGCTCCGAGACTCGACCCTGTGTGAAGGGCACTATATAAATACAAATTGTTGTTGTATGCAATTGGCTGCCATGTTTTGCCCCCAAAATACACAAGACAATCCACTCTTGGAGCTCCTGTAGCTCAGTGGTTAGAGCACTTGCCTTACAAGCGTGAGACCTGTGTTTAAATCCAGGCAGGTCAGCGTGAAAACCTTGGGCAGTTTTCCACACGCCTAATAATAATCCTTCCAAAAAAAAACACAATAATAAAATTGGTAATTTCAATCAACGACTGTTTGTGGCACACTGCTGTGCGCAATTGGCTGCTGTGTTTTTCACGTCCTCTAGACATGTCAAAGCGTTTCACAGAATATACTGTAAAGTGAATTGACTGTATAGTTGTGGGCAAAACGTGGCAGGCAATTGTGCACAGCAGCGTCCCACAAACAATCGTTGATTGAAATTACCAATTTTTTTTTATTATTGTGGTTTTTTGGAAGGATTATTACTTATTAGGTGATTATTTTAACCCCGTACAGAACATTCTGTGACGCACTTTGAGACGTCGGTAAGCTGTGAAAAGCGCTATGTGACAATGCAAGGATTCTTATTATTTATTACAATTTGTGAAGCACTTTGAGAAGTGATAAAATGCATTGTGTGAAATACAAACATTCCTATCATCGTTATCCCTTGTGAGAACAATGGAAAGTGGATATTGATAGTCAGCAAAAGACTGTTGTTCCCTCCAGGAAGCTGAAGAAGAAGACTGGAGACTGGTTCTTTGAGTGTCGGGCGAGACGCTTCGCCAATGATTTTGGCAGCGATATCATCCGAGCCTCGCTCAAGAGGAAACACGGCCGTAAGTAGATTTGTGTTTAGAAAGAGTTGCTGTACAATGTCAACTCCCACCATCACAGTCGGATGACAGTCATGAGTAGCGCATTGTGTTTCTGCTCTGGAACTCCATCCCGCAGTCCCTCCGCCTCGCCCCCTCCCCTCTCTGGTCTCCTTCAAATCTCGCCTCAAGACTCTCCCCCTGCCCCCCTCCCCACCCCCCATCCTCAGCTCGGGTCTGAAGCAGCGACTGTCCAGTACCTGGGACGTCCTCCTGATGTGAAAGGTGCTGTACGAGTGTCATTTTGTTGTAACCAGTCTGGCTCGTACTCTGATCTGCGAAAGAGCCCAAGTGTGAGACCCCCTGGGGGGGGAGGGGGTTCAGCAAAAATCAATAGAAATATGCAGCCCTGGAGTCCATTCAGCCCATCGAGTCTCTCCGAGCATTCCCCTCTCTTAACCCGCTTCAAGCCTCCAGCTTTCTATCTCTACCTGTCTACTGCACTCTTGAATCCCAAGTAGTTACAATATTCACCTCTTGATCCCAATCCTCGCTGTCTGAGACCTTAGGATGCTTCCCGAATACGGAAGGAGTCCTGTAGTGTACTGGTTAGAGCATTTGCCCGGCGAGCGAGTGGATCCGGGTTCGATTCCCGGACAGGGCAAAACCTTATGCAAGTTTCCTTACTCCGCATACCTGTTTACCCACCAGTGAGTAGGAATCTGATTGTTAGTTGATTGGAGCAGTACTTTTTCGGGGGTAATAATCTCAAAAAATGAAAATGTTCTCACGCATTCCGCAACTGTTTGTGGGACGCTGCTGTGTGCAATTGGCTGCCATGTTTTACCCACAAAATACACCGTCGATTCACTTTACAGGATATTGTGTGAGGCGTTTCGAGATGTTTTGAGACGCCTCACGCAATACAAGTTAAGTTGTTGTTTTAAACGCCATTAAAAGCTTTGTTCTTTCTCTCTGTGGTTTACAGTAAATAAGAGAGACACAATGGGTCAGACGCTGCTACAGAAAGCCCTGGCCAACGAGGCCAAGGCAAGCACCGCAGCCAAGACGAGACAGAAGCAGTCTGGAGATGGCGGGAGAGGCCTCGGGTGAGTGCAGTCACGTAGCAAACCCCCAGCTCCCAGCGCACCCCACCCCCCCAATGCCCAGCTCTGCTTGTGCTGTGGCTGGGTGCGGAGACACTGGATCCCTGAGAAATATAATGTCCCTGTTCGGCTGGTGGTGAATTTACTGATTGCGTGTGAATAAAATGAAGATTGGTTTCACATCAGACAGCGCTCTCTCTCAATGGCAAGTTGTGTGGTTTTAGCTGGTTAGACTCCAGCAGTTACCCCAACGCACACTCTGGGCTCTCTCCTCCCCACCCCACACAAGCCTTGGCTCTTGCGAACCTGCGCCTGATACTCTCGAATTAGGTAAGCGGTTTGGGTCCCTTCAGAGCAATTCCATTCTATCCCAGGGATTTCCATTTCTGCCTGATTTGGAGACTTGGAAGCAATGATGACGGGTTTCCATGAGTGTCATACACCTGACTGCTGACCATAATAATAATAATAATGCATCCATGCACGCGAGGCTGGAGGTGGTGAAATCCCTAACTAACTGCTTCATTGTTACGAGCGTGATAACTGGCTTCATCGCAGTGTTAGATGCTTGCAATGCACACTGATGTATACTGAGGACACTGAGTCTGAAATACCAATATCTGATGTACCTCTCCCCGTGTGGTAGCACTCTGTCTGAAAACCAAGAATCTACAGGACAGCTGAGTGACACCGAGTCCACTGAACGCATGAGCCTCAACAGCTACAAGACAGAGTCCAAACGCAGCTCTCCCAACAGCTCCAGGTGAGGGAGAGATCAGTGAGCTCCGGGGAGAGAGAGAGACACACATACACACACACACAAACACACATTCACTGAATGAATCAACTTGTGTTTTCAAAGCGCCTAAAATGTTGAAATGTCTCAGAGATATTTGCAGTAATTACCTCTCGTTCCTAGGCTGGAGAAGTTAGGACTTTTCCCATTAGAGCAGAGAAGGTTACGCGGGGACCAGATAGAGGTCTTCAAGATCATGAAAGGTTTGGACTCAGGCTAGATAGGGAAAAGCTGTTTCCGCTGGTAGGTGTGTCTGTGACCCGTGGTCACAGTCTTAAGATATCTACCAAAAGAAGCAGAGGGGAAGTTAGAAGAAGTTTTTCACTCAGCGAGTTGTTCGAATTTGGAATTATCTGCCTGAAAGGTTTTGAGGTCCAATTCGATAGCAGCTTTTAAGAGAGAACTAGAAAGGTATCTGGGGAAGACGGGTTTGCAGGGTTATGGGGAGAAAGCTGGTGATTGGGGTTAATGAAAGTGACTTGCTTGGTCAGAGAGCCGGCACAGACTCGATGGGCCGAATGGCCTCCTTCTGTGCCGTAACATGCTATGATTCTATGTTTGGTACAGCCCTTTACGTTGGGAAAATGTGTCTCAAAGCCCTTCATGCGATATAGCGTTCCCTGGGTTACAGTGTGTTCTGTGGGTGAACATGGCAGCCAATTTGCACAAGGTGCTGTCTCACAAACTGCTAAGAAATTTCCTTTATTATCTGCCTTCACACTACATACAGACATACAGACACGTGTCAAATGCTATTAGTTTTAGTACAGTAAATGGGGTCAGATTTTCCATCCCATTAGATTCTATAGCTTTGGTTTGAACAGCTGGATGAATGACATTAACTGGAGCTATATTCCTGATGTGTACCAGAGAGGAAGGGCTGACCCCCTCCCCCCCCACACACACACAGAGTGATCCAATTCAGCTGATGACTAATATTTGTTGAGGGTTAGTGTTTGAGCTGAGATGGAGGCTGTTAGCAATGCTGTTTCAGGATGGAATGTGAAGTTCTGTGACTCACAAGTGCAAACAATAAGAGTCGTCCTTACAGCCAGTCACTGCAGCGGAGGAACTCACTGACATCACCTCAGGAGGCATCAATTATTAAAGATAATTGGCGATGAAACCAGAGGGGAGACGAGAAGAATTAAAAAATATATATACAGTGTGTGTGTGTGTATATATATATATATTTAGCTTTCAAACGGGAATTCGATAGGTAATTAAGAAGGAAACATTTGCAAGACTGTGGTGTAGGAGTGGGACTAGTTGGACAGCTCTTTGAAACAGTCGGCACAGGCACGATGGGCCGATTGGCCTCCTTCCGTACTGTAAGATTCTATGATTCATTGAGACATGAATTAGTGTAAACTGACATGACACAACACACCCACCGATACAATATTTATCCATATAGTTAGGCTGTGCTCTTGGCTGTGAGTGTTTGGGAAGGCAGGGCCCACCCAGTGGATAAATATAACCAGCCTCTAACTGACCTGACCTCAACTTGGGTCTGTGACTAAAGAGAGTAAAGATATATAATATATATATATTGGCTGCCGTGTTTCTCCCACAAATATACAATCAATTTTCCTACTTTCCTTCCCCCAACAACAATCCCCCCCCCCCCCCCTCCTGCTCTGGCCCCTACATCTTTTTCCCCCCTTTACTTCCCTCTTGTCTTCTCCCTCCCCGCCCTGCTCTAGTCCCAACCTTGAGACGTTGTTATATTCTGTGAAGCGCTTTGAGACGTCGATAAGATGTGGAAGCACTTTATAAATGTACGGATTATTATTATTATATAATAAGATTGTACAGTCCTCAGTCTTGCACTCCTTGATTTCAGTTGTGCTTCAGAAACAGCCTTAAAATGTGGGGGGAGTGTAGCATACCTTGTGTTAATATTATACTGTAATTATTAGTATTTGTTATTAATGAATAATTGCACTTTAAGGAGGGAATTATTAATAATAATTACAAAGCTAGAATAAGATGATTATTTATAATAATATAATGATTTTTATATATAATATATTTCATATATATTTATAATAATTAAAGCTAGAATAATATAATTATTTATGTTACAACTGATACCTTAAATTGTGAGGCAGCAAGTTAGTATAGCGCCGTTCACCAGGAGGATATCTCAAAATGCTTTAGTATCTAGTGTAGTGGCCTGTGTGTTTTGTGGGTGAAATATGGCTGCCTGTTGCACACATACCGATCCCCACAAACAGCCATGGAGTGAGAGACCAATAATGTTATTTGGGGGATTGTTGGCCAGGATACTGGGAGAGAGAAACCCCCTTCAGCTTTTTAAATAATAATTCTTGCATTTGATATAGCGTTTTTCACATCTTCTAGACGTCTCAAAGCGCTTCACAGAATGTACTGTAAAGTGAATTGACTGTATTTGTGGGCGAATCATGGCAGCCAATTGTGCACAGCAGTGTCCCACAAATTGACATGGGTTGAGATGACCAATTTTTTAAATTTTTTTAGGTGTTATTATGCTATGGGATGTTTACCGTTGCATCCGAATATTCTGCAAACCAACCTCTACGTTTCATTTTGTAAAGTTACATTTCTTTGCTCTATACAGATCATTCGGATAAACCCCCCCTGGCAGCAACAAAACCATGAAGGGACACAGGGGAAAGTAGAAAATGATTGAAATAACAGTGATTACAGTCAGGCCGGAGGTTTGCGGGGCAGGCACCATGTACCATTTCCTCTGTTGACCTCGTCTCTTGCTTGTGTATTTTCAGACAGAATTCTATCACCAACTGCAGGAGTGACCGCCACAGTTCCAGGTCCCAGGCATCAGGCAGCCTGACCCTCCCGGCCACACACAGGTCACCCAACTCCAGAGACAGCAGCGTACGATCTGCTCAGGACACCGACTCTGTACGGCAATCGCTCATGGCACCCAGCTCTCTGATACATGTCGGGATAATAACAATAATAATAATAGTCCTTGCATTTGGTATAGCGCCTCTCAGGTTGGGAGGACAACAGCAACAACTTGCATTTACATATAGCTCCCCTCACGTAGTGTTGTGTCCCAGAGACAGTGTCAGGGCGTGATGCTGAGCCAGGGGGTTGGTGGGGGGGAGGCATGGTCGAAGAGGAAGGTTTCCAGCCCGACCTGAAGATGGAGAAGTGATAGAGTAGGAGCGTTGCAGAGTTTGGGGGCGTAGTGGCTGAAGGTGCGGCCACTGATGATGGCACGGAGGGCACAATGGACATGCAGGAGGTCAGAGCAAGTCAAGCGAAGGTCGTGGGTTGGGGCATAAGCGGTTCGGCGCAGTAGAGAGGTGCCAGAGAATGAAGGGAATTAGACGAGTGGGAGGATCTTCAAATAGAGAAAGAACGTCTCAAAAGGCTTCACATCATACGGTTGATCTTGACACTGTATCACATGAATTTATCAGTCAATTTATCCGTTCACCACATTGGGACACCATCTTGACGTGAAAGGCGCTATACAAATGTAATTTTAAAAAATTCTGTTGTTGTTAATATATCGTCGAGCCTTCAAGGAAACGAAAAAGGAGGAATGGGGAGATTTATGTGGGAGAGGAAATGGGGAGATTTGAGAAGCTGCATAAACAGGAAAGTTGCCTGAAGATAAGGGGAGCGACTGTTACTCCAATGTCCAAACAAAGGACCGGAAGTCAAACCTGGAAACCAGGCCAGTCAGGGTCATGTCAGCAGCAGGGAAAATCTTCATGTATGACAACGTTTCACATACACACCCGGTAAACGAGGCAAGGAGGGCATATCAACTTGCATTTGTATTGCTCCGCTCTCCCACAGCGCTTGTGAGTGTCATCAACTCAAACTAAACTGGTGAAACTGGCGGAGTCCTACAAGTTTAGTGGTTAGAGCGCACGCCTCGCAACTGAAGGGATCAGGGTTCGATTCCCAGGCAGGGAGAAATGTTGGGCAAGTTTCCTTACTCCACACACCCAATGTTTACCTAGCAGTAAGTAGGAACCCGGTTGTTAGTCGATTGGCGGATCCCATTTCCTGGAGTAATAATAATCCCTTAAAACTAAATCACTTAATCCATGATTGTTTATGGGACACTGCTGTGCGCAATTGGCTGCCACGTTTCACCAGCAAAATATACAGACAATTCACTTTACAGTATATTCCGTGAAGCGCTTTGAGACGTCTCGAAAAGACTATGTCAAATGCAAGAATTTGTCTTATTATAAATACTAACCGTGTATCATTACTTCGCACAACAGGCTTGTGACAATGTATAGGGTGTCCTCACAATCCTCCCTCCCCAAGTTGTAAAACAGCAATAATACTCTCTGGAGGAGCTGAAACAAGCTGACCGATGTATTTCACACTCACACCAATCCTCTGGAAGTCTAAATATAGTTAAACACTTGTGCTGAATACAATTAAGTACATCTAAAGACTGTTTGCCCTGGTTGGAAAATGTAAAACTGTGGGGGTCATAGTCTCAGGATTAAAGGTCAGCCTTTTAGAACTGAGTTGAGAAAATATTTCTTCACTCAGAGGGTAGAGAATTTATGGAATTCTCTACCCCAGAAGGCTGCAGATGCTCAGTCCTTGAACATATTCAAGACTGAGATTGATAGTTTTTTTTAAAAGGCTTAAGGGATATGGAGATAGGTTGGGTAAATGGAATTAGGATAGAAGATCAGCCATGATCTTATTAAATGGTGGGCAGGTTCGAGGGGCCGAATGGCTTATTCTTCCTCCTTCTTAAGTACAATGATCATCATTCTTCCACATGTTTCAGTTGTTTGTTAGAACACTGTTGGGGAAACCAATGAGTACAATTATCCTGGATTTTCAGAAGGCATTAGATAAAGGGTGTACATGTGAAACTTGTTAGGTGGACATCAAAACTGTTGAGTTAAATGTTTCAAACTTTTTTTTCTCTCCACCCGCCCACACCTCCCACCTCCCCAGGACGTCCAGTCCAATAGTCGAGTTTCTGTGGATGAAAGTGGACCTGAAAACTTCTTCAAAAAGAATGCAAAACGCATTCTGAAACCCTCCGGTAAGCCTCTCCATAACAATAGCAACAACAGTAAGTGTAATAAGTGCTTGGAGGAACCAGGCAACTATGGATCAACGGTTCCCAAATACTTGTACTGAATACAATTAAGTACAGTACTCCTAAATACAACTATCATCATTCTTCCACATGTTTCAGCTGTTGGCCAGTGCAATATTGAGGAAAAACAACATGGAGGTAACCGGGTTTGATAGACACCCTGTAGAGGGAGATGGATGTTGGGAAAGGGTAAATATGGTTCACAATAGGCCAAATGTCCTCCACTGTTGCTAGGATTCCACACAGAGGATGTTGAGAATCTTCGAGTGGATGTGGGAGTGATAGATTTTGCTTCATTAAAACTGTTTGAATTCTTTGGGGGGTAAAAATAGTTTTGGTGTCTGATACGCGTAGAGGTCCTAGTCTTCTGTGGACTAGAATCATGCAGCACAGAAGAGGCCATTTGCCCCATTGTGTCTGTGCCGACTACAAATAGAGCTGTCCAACTCAATCCCACTGGTCACTCTCTCTCCATGGCCGTGCAATCCTGTCCTCCCCAAATACCCACCTACTTCTCTCTTAAAAGTTGTTATTGAATCAGGTATTTCAGATCCCAACAACTCTCTGGGTGAAAAAGAAATTTCCCCGTCTGTTTCTTTTAATCAGTATCCTCGGGTTACTGACGGACATGCCAGTGGAAACAGTTTTACCCGGTTCAACCTATCAAATCCGCTCATGATCTTGAAAACCTCTATTAAATCTCCTCTGAATCTTCTCTAGGGAGAATAATCTTAGTTTTGCTAACCTCTCCTCTTAGCTAAGGTCCTTCATTCCTGGTACCATCCTGGTAAATCTCATTTGTACCCTCTCCAATGCCTTAACATCCTTTCTAAAGTGTGGTGCACAGAACTCCAACTGAGTACTCCAACTGATCCATTCAGGATTAATTGCTATCAACATCTCCATTATTGTAGCATGTGAATACCAGGATGGTGGAAGGCAGAGTAGAAGGCATTTGATCTTTTTTTTTCGTCTAGCAATTGCTATGTTCCTTGCATTTATAAAATGTCCTATACATGAGATAATGTCTTAGAGCATCTCACATCAGAGAACAGAATGAACAGATAGAAATATTCAGAACTAATTATATAAATTACTGCTGTCAAACTGAGACCCCCAGCTCAGAGCTTCCTCAAACTGGGGGCTCGAGGGAAGATGATGATTTAAACACACTTAGAATGTCTCCGAGCTGGTACCCAATCATTCTGCATCTTGTCGGTGGAGTGTCCATTACATCCAATTATTTATACAAGTATCTTGTACTTTCAAACTAGCACCGTGTAACTGCTCACTGGGGAATTGGCTCAAAGGGTTTGAGTCTGTCTCCTTGGAGAGACAGACTTGCCTCTTTGCTAAGGCAAAGAGAGTGATTAACCATCACAAGGCTTCACGGAGTTCTGTAGCTCAGTGGTTAGAGCACTCGCCTACAAGTGAGAGACCTGGTTCGATTCCCAGCAGGATGAAATGTTGGGCAAGTTTGCTTACTCCACACATCTCTGTTTCATTGTTAGTCGATGGATTGCTTTTTTCAGGGGTAATAATTCCTTTTTTTCTCTAAACAGATCACTTGATCCACGACTGTTTGTGGGACGGTGCCGTGCATAATCGGCTGCCACTTTCTGCCCACAAAACATGCAGTCAATTCACTTTACAGTATCTTCTGTGAAGCGAATTGAGACGATTTGGAGACGTGATCAAATGCAAGGAGTATTATTATTTACAATACCATTGCCTTGCGTTCTCCTGGCAGCTGTTTTCCTTTGATTTGTTTTCCTTTTGGTTGGCCAACAAGATAAATGTTTGTTGATTGAATATTTATTGACTTGTGGCATCAATTACGGTATTTTGATATTTCTATGATTATTTTGTTGGCCAGCTGAAAAAAACAAAAGGTTGCCTGCTACATAAACGCCTGTATAAGTGCAACTCATTACTGTTTCTGTATTGATTGGTTATTTGGAATTCAAACAGTAAAGGTTCTGCTTCTAATTCCTACCCTCAACACACTGCAATTACCCTGTGATGTCCTTGTGCTGAACAACAACAACTTTGATTTATATAGCGCCCTCCACGCCGGGCGGCGTCTCAGAGCTTCACAGTAACGGATCCCGGGACCGAGCCAAGGGCAGGGGCAGGAAGGTGACCGAAAGCTCGGTCGAAGAGAAAGGTCTTCAACTGTGACCTGAAACTGGGAAGAGAGGGGGCGAGGCGAGTGAGGAAGGGAGTTCCAGAGCCTTGGGGCGTAGTGGCTAAAGGCACAGCCGCCGAGGGCGGAGCGGAGGACACGGGAGGACATGGAGGAGGCCAGACCCAGAGAAGCGAAGGCAGCGGGTGCCGGGGTTGGGGGGGGAGAGGAGATCAGAGAGATGGGGTGGGGGGGGGGTGCAGAGGAGTGGAGAGATTTGAAAACAAGGGTGAGGATCTTGAAGTCGATCCTCTCTGGGATAGGGAGCCAGTGAAGTCTGGCGAGGACTGGGGTAATGGGGGAGCGAAGCTTGGAGTGGGTGAGTATGTACAGGCAGAGTTTTGGATAAACTGGATTTTGTGGATTGTGGTGGAGGGGAGACCGGTGAGGAGGGTGTTGCAATAGTCCAGCCGAGAGGTGACAAAGGCGTGGACCAAGGTTTCAGCGGCTTTTGGGGTGAGGTATTGGAGGAGACGGGCGATCCGTCGGAGGTGGAAAAAGGTAGTGCTGGTGAGGGACCGGATGTGGGGGAGGAAGGACAGTTAGGGGTCGAATCTGAAGGATCATATACAACTGACTGTGTGTGAACTCAGTACAGCAATAGGTGTAGGTATGTAGGGCATTAATAATCCTTGCATTTGATAAAGTGCTTTTCACTTCTTCTAGACGTCTCAAAGCAGTTCATAGTGGCAAAGTGCGAAGTGAATTGATTGTATATTTGTGGGTGAAACACGGCAGCCAATTGCGCACATCAGTGACCCACAAACAGTCATGGATTGAAATTACCAATTGATTATTGTTTAATTATGAGGGATTATTATTAGGAGTGTGGAGTAAGGAAACTTGCCCAAGGTTTCTCCCTGCCTGGAATAGAACCCAAGTCTCTTGCTTTCAAGGCGAGTGCTCCACCCACTGAGCTGCAGGACTCCATGACTTTGTCAGAGTTGTGAGAAAGCGATTGGTCTGGTCTACAGGCAGCATTGCCCTGGCGTTAGTTGGAATCCGGTTGGCCTTGAACTCACTGTGACCGAGTTTGATGTTCATCAAACTTGTCTGTATTCGCTGAATAGCATCCCAATCTTCAACCTTGGTAATATCCGCTTGTTTTGTCAGATTACAGTAAATCCGTGCTGGATCTGCGCTTGGGAGATTCCGGGGTCGACAATCGCTCAATGGGAGACCGCAGTCGGTCAGTACCTGGCCTCAACGTGGAACAGGTCAGTGTCTCTCCGCACGTACTTCACCTGTTCTTGTTCTGACCAAAGCCCTTGTAGATCCCTGATAGCCTCTGACAGCTTCAGGCTTCCTCCCATCTTGCCAGCAAATTGCTTTGAGAGGTGATTTGAAGCAGGTCGGCTGAACCTTATATAGGTCGGCTGAACCTGTATATCTCTACAAAGCTAATCTGGAATTGAATGCTCGTGAACCATTTCAGAGCGAGAAAGACCGACATTTGCTCTGCTTCTGTAATGATATTTAGGTGATCACAAGATGGACTGATAATTGGCCTCAGACTCCCTGGGCTATTAAAAGTACCATTTCTTCCTTTGAGGCCTGCAACCCCTCAATGTCCCTCAACCCTGTCAATGATTCAAGCATTTCACACAGTGAAATTTATGTTCCAAGGATGGCAATTTGCTGAACGCGATGGCTAATTTGCACTAGCAAATTATCAAATGAAAAGACTATAATTAATAGTTATTTATGGTCTCTCAGGCTGGATGGGAAAAGTCGACGTGAGAAATTTTGCTACTCTTGAAACGCTCTTCCCTCACCAGATACAGATAATGATTATGGGCGCAGGCCGAGGAGGGCAGGGCTTAGAAGGATCTGGTTTGAGTTCTGGTCCGTCAGGCCTCCATAGGGAGGCTACACTGACCCTGGCTTCCCAGCATTAGAGATGGAGAAACCAACTTGGGCTCCTGATCCAGGTCCCCCTACATCACCATCTGCTGGTAGAGCATGTGTGTGGACAGCTGGGTGAGGAGAGTCAGTGGAGAGGCCCTGGCAGAATACTGAAACATAGACTAGGTTCTGCTCCTGACACAAGTTGAGTCTCTCTCCTATGAAGGAAGCTCTCCCTCCCGTGGCTGGGATAAGAGAGTTTTTCGGGAAGGTTTTTAGTTGCACGGTGCATCAGAACACCATGCGCTCACCACACTGCAATACAGATTCATACCAGCAATTTCCACCTTGTCTCCCAATGTCTACATGACAAGATCAGGAACAATCACCAGTGATCAGTGAAAGAGGGAGGAGGAAATTTTCAAGGCTGAGGTGGATAAATTATTCTTAGGTCAGGGTATCGAAGGATATGGAGCAAAGGCAGGTAAATGGAATTGAGGCACAGATCAGCAATGGTCTATCACAACAGCATAACAGGCTCGAGGGCATGAATGGCCTCCTCCTGTTCCTATGAATGGATCCGACCTCTTCTCATAGTCTTATTCAGCTATGAGCACCTGGTTGCTTCTGCTGTACAGACAGTAACCTAATACTGTATTGAATCATTGCTCTCAACAGGACGAGGACGAGGAAGAGGACATTGACAAACTGGTAACAATCCATCGGCTGAACACCGCTCGCCAGAGCCTCAAGAGCGCAGGTTCTGTTGTAAGTCTCTCGGGGGAGATGCCTGGATCTGAATGTTGTTTCCTAGACAGTTATGTGGTATAACGATACAGCATCAAAACCAGCCAATCAACCCAACTAGTCTGCCTGGTAACAACAACAAATTAAGTTTCCACAGCGCGTTTCACATCGGGAGGATGTCCCTAGGTGCTGGACAGTTCAGAGTTTGTACCTGAGCTGGAGTTTGGGATGTGGAGGATTGGAGGGGATGGGGGTGGGAGGGTTGCCAAAGGCACAGTCACTATCTTGAGTCGAGCCTTGAAGGAGATGAGGGAGGGGGCAAGTGGGAGGGATTCAGGGAAGGGATTTGGGGCAGGAAGGCTGACGGCTTGACTGCCAATGGTGGGGCAAGCTGGTTGGGGACTAGTCTACATAGAAGCCCTCATCTGTTCTCCTCTCCTATATCCCTCTATTCCTTTCCCCTCATGTCTGTATCATGTTTTCTCTTAAATATATTGGTACCATTTGCTTCAAGTACAACTTCTTTTAACCTTTATTAAAGGATAAAGTACATTCAATCTAAAGCCTCCTCCAACTAAACCAGCATTAAAAACCAGGTTGGGATCTCCCACCTGAGGGAGGTGCATGAGTCTCTGAGCTGGAGATACTTTGGTGACACTTTGGCTTTGCCCTGGTGCAATTACATCACACAGATAATGTAGAAGCTCTCAGTGTCCAGCATGACATGAGCAATATAATATGTGGGTTCTTGTGATATTTAAAATGGTTCTGTTGTTCTCCTTGGTACATCTCCTTGGGACGTCCTCCCGACGTGAAAGGCGTTCTATAAATGTAACGTTGTTGTTGGTATAAACCTGCCCTGTGTAGGAGCCCCTTTGCTTCGCCCCCTCTCTTGTCTCCTTCAAGTCCCATCTCAATACCTTCCTCTTCTACCCCGACCCCGGAATCTCCCGAGCGCAGATCCAGCACGAATTTACTGTAATCTTGGTCATCTTCCCACTCTTCCTCTCCTGTGCCCTCAACCACTCTTGCAACCAGCCCACAGCTCGGGGGGGGGGGGGGGGGGGGGCAAACCTTTAACTGTCCAGCACCTTGGGAATGTCTTCCTGACATGAGTGAGTGGTGTATAATTGAATGGAAGTGCAATTTCCTGTTGTTCCCAGGCATGGCACAATTGGTCCTTGTGATATTTTAAATGATTCTTTTGTCCTCCTTGCCCAGTGCAGGTGAGAGGTCAGAATGTTCAGTGAATGAGTCTCCTCTTTGCTGTCCCCTCTAGTTGGGGAAGAGATGTACAGCTTCCTCCTTCCATCGGGAGTTGAGATTGGAGGTGGGTGGGGGGTGGGGGGAAGGGAGGGGAAGGGACACAAGGGGAATGGATTGGTGAGCAGCGCCATCTGATTTCCAGTCTCAGGTCAGATCACTTGTATTTCAGAGTACACTTGGCAGCATGATGAGCATCTACAGTGAGGCGGGCGACTATGGCAATGTGGCTGTCACTGGGGAAATCGTCTTCACTATGAACTACGACCAAAACAAACAAACGCTTATCCTGTACATCAAGGAGTGTCGCAACCTGGCTTATGCGGACGAGTCCAAGAAGAGATCAAGCCCGTAAGTGCGTGTGTGAGTGAGTGTGAGTGTCTGTGTGGATCAGCAATTGTTTCTGAAGTGTTTTATTGATGCATGTCTGACCTTGATAACATGGAAATGGTTGGCTGGACCAGTGAGGTGGTCGATGCTTAAATTGAAATGTTTGAATGCCTGGTGTCCTGGTCAACAATCCTCCACAGAATTAGCCGCTGGCTTCACTCACACCGCTGTGCGCAATTTAGCTGTCACTTATACCTTCAAATACTTACTGGTAATCCTTACGTTTGATACAGCGCCTTTCACGCCAAGAGGATCCCTCAAAGCGCTGCACCGGACATAGTGTAAATTGCAATGACTGTGTAGTTTTACTGACGAAAAGTGGCGGCTAATTTGTGCACAGCACTGATCGTGGAAACTGATCAGAGTGAGTGATGCTGTATCAAATGCAAGGATAATTATTCTATTGTTATGTCACTGTAATTAAAACCGTTTTCACTGTGGAATGAAACGCTCGTATGTTCTCTGCAGCTATGTGAAGGCCTACCTCCTGCCTGACAAATCACGGCAAGGGAAACGCAAGACCACCATCAAACGCAACACGACTGATCCCGTTTACAATGAGGCCATGAAGGTCAGGGGAGGAAAGTTTGTTAAAGCCATGGGGAGGAGGGAATCGGCGCTTGCAGTGTTCACAGTCCTGTAGGGTTTACCGGAGGTTAGAGTTCACAAATGTGTTAGTCTTGGCTCTTCTGTCCCCCTTGCAATGCAATTGGAACTTGAAATCACAGAGGTTCAGCCTTTTACCAACAAGGCTCTAAATGCAGAGTTACACTGCACCTATGGTATTAATAAACTCATCAGTCACCCCTTTAGTTACCTAAATTACCCCCCCAGGTTATCCCCTTCCTGGTTCAGCATCTAACTCACTACCCAGGCTAACTATGCTGTACTAATTGCGAAGATTGGAATTTTAAAAAAAACAAAGGAGACAAAGCACAACTGTTTTTTTAACCCAAGTCTCAAGCAATTGCTTTGATTCAATATCCACTGATTCTCTTAATCCTTACATAGCCACGTGACATTTAGAGAACCACCCTCGAGGGCACTCAACACTGCTTGAAGGATTCATTAAGACATCTGTTGTTCTTTGCCTTCAAAGTGGTATCTAAATCCTCCCTAAACTTAGTGTGGTGTTTTGGGTGCTTAGTCTACCTTGCCCTCTCCCTGTAGGTCACATGGCGAGGTTTACCATTAACCCTCCTCAGCCACCTGAGTGGGATGACTTCTGGCCTCCAGTGACTGGTCTGCTCTTCCATGTCCCTACCACTGAGCCAGGCTGGCGGTGCTGTCATCATAATATTAATCCATGTATTTGATATTGCGCCTTATCACGTCTTCTAGATGTCTCAAAAGTGCTTCACAGATTATTTGACTGTTTTGTGGGCAAAAAGTGACAGCCAATTGCACACAGCAGTGTCTCATAAACCCTCGCGGATTAAGTGACCAATTTATTTATTTTTTGAGAAGGATAAACTCCATGGAAAAGCAATCCTCCAATCGACTTGCTGCTGGGTAAACAGAGACGTGTGGAGTAAAGAAACTCGCCCAATATTTTGCCCTGCCCGTGAATCAAACCCAGGTCCTTCCAGGAACCAAATCCAGGGAATCATCAGCAGAGACCTGGAATACTGTGAACCCGCCCGGCTCAGGAACCTGGGTCCGCTTGCTTGCAGTTTAACCTATGGTTTCCGTTGAACTACATTTTTGGAGTAAAGTAGTGGAAGTTTTATTCTGTATCATTGGGGGAACATAGAAGGATCTTCATCCTATATTAAGCATGGGCTGTACCTGCCATAAGATTGTTTCATGGGCCAGAGTAGAGAGCATATTACATTTACATCTAGC
Organism: Hydrolagus colliei; assembly: GCA_035084275.1. Taxonomy (NCBI): domain Eukaryota; kingdom Metazoa; phylum Chordata; class Chondrichthyes; order Chimaeriformes; family Chimaeridae; genus Hydrolagus; species Hydrolagus colliei. Next base: position 3,190,169 of record CM068754.1, on the reverse strand, counting down.
CTATGCTCTGGGAATGCTTGATAGGAAAGTGTAGAGGGAGCGATTTTGAACAAATCAATTTTACTATCATCACTCTGGAGTTATTTTACATTTAACGCTCTGGATATATAATGGATTATTATTATATATACGATTGTGTTTTGTGTATTCTCTTCTCTGTCCAGTATGATATCAGTGAGTCGCAGTTGATCATGAGGACGCTGCAGCTCTCTGTCTGGCACCACGATCGCTTTGGTCGCAATGTCTTCCTGGGGGAGGTGGACCTCTCACTGGATATTTGGAACTTCAGCTGTCAGATGGAGGAATGCCTTCCCCTTCACGGTGAGGTAGGACATCACTGCCTTTCCTGTATCCTGCCAAATACCTTTACGCAGCACCTTTCACATCAGGAGGACGTCCCGAGGCATTGGGTGTTCAATGGTTTGCACCCAAGTTGGCGGTTGGAATCAATAAGGGTGGAGGGTGGTGGGGAGTTGGGCTGGGAGTGTGGCTGAAGGCACAGTCAAACAGGAAGGTCTTGAAACGAGATGTGCTTTGATGGAGGCAAGGGAGGGGTGAGGCAAGAGAGGGGTCTGGGGATGGGGGCAGAAAGGCTAAAGTAAAGTAAACCTCACAAAAGTCGTATCAGTTGGAACCCTACATTTAGTGAGAGTTACCCAAACTAAGGGTTATATCAAACTTGCATAGAGTAAAAACTCTTGAATGGGACTTGGACAGATGTAAGACGTAGGACATTATACAATTTATTATCCAGATCAGACTAGTGCGAGTTTTACTGTATTATTTTTGCCATTCCAGGCAAACTCCGAGTCTACCGGGATCCCGCCATACAAAGGGGACCTGGTGCTCTCAGTGAAGTACATTCCACCCTCCAAAACCCTCTCCACAGCCACAGACAAGAGTAAGGGTAAGTTTACAAACTGCGTTTAATCCCCTGCTGATTCACCCGCTCACGGAAACTCCTCACCCAGTGTCACCATTGGGCTTTTAATACCATACAGTGATGAAGCTTTTACAACAGACTGAAACTAGATTGTGTGCATTTATTTATTTATCAGCCTCGCTGTGGCTGACTTTGATTGTTGTTTCACCTCAGTCCTGTTTAGCCTGGAGATAACAAGAGGCTGGATTGTAAATAGCCACAAAAGCAACAATCGCTAGGGGTTGAGGAATGTCGGAATGAACTGTGCAGTTCCTGAGCTCGTCAGGGTCACTGTACTCCAGGGCATGATGAAAGATCTGACTTGTTGTTAGGACTTGGAAGACCTGACTAATCACTGGCAGCAGGGGTTCTTGGTACTCGGCTTCTGTCAACCGTACAACCCAAAGCCTAATGGGAAGGGTGGTCCTATCTGGACAAGCAGTGGGAAGCTTGACAGACAATGACCTCAATGGCAAGTTATGTAGCTTAAGCAACAACGTGCATTTCTGTAGCTCCCTCCGCGCCTAGTGGTGTCTCAGAGCTCTTAAAATTCTGATAAGCTGATTAAACTCCAGCGTTTTCCCCAACAAGCCAACCTGCACCTAATGCACTCAGGGGGTTTGGTGAACGGGTTAAATTTGACCTAATTCTCCCTTGCCTGGAGCTGGTGCACATCCCATTCCAAACACAGGGAATTTTCCACGCTTGGTGGCATTCCCATAACCAGTGTTTGTTTTGGAGACTTTTAATCATCGTGATGGGTTTCTTTGCTCCCAAGTGTGTGGCAAAGTGTGTCACATACTGTATGTGAATTTCACTTTCCTTCAATGCACACATTTCCCCCCCCCCCCCACACACCCACACACACCAACCCCCCCCCCCACACACACACACCCACCAACCCCCCCCCCACACACCCACACACAACAACCCCCCCCCCACACACCCACCCACACCCACCAACCACACACCACCCCCTCCACACACTACACAAACACCTTGGTATATGTGCAGAACATATGTGGTGTTTATTTTGTTTTTAAATGATCAGAGGGAGCTAGTTTCACTTGACTATCACATATAATAATAAATTGGTCACTCAATCCATGGCTGTTTATGTGACACTGCTGTGTGAATGTCACTTTGTTGTTGTGCACAATTGGCTGCTGTGTTTCGTGCATAAAATATACAGTCCATTCACTTTACAGTATATTCTGTGAAGCACTTTTAAGACATCTCAAATAAGGCACTATATCAAATGCAAGGACTATTATTATTAGGCGTGTATCAGACAGTTGGTTAACCCAAAGATATGTGCTGATGTAGCCGAGCATGATTTATCACTGAGATGAAATGTTACAGTAAAGAGTGTTGTGCAGGACTGTACATTGAATCACCGCTGTGTGTGTTTAACAGGGAAGAAAGCCACCCAGTCAGTGAAGGAGGGGGGGGAGCTGCAGGTCTGGATTAAAGAGGCCAAGAATCTGACCCCAATGAAAGTAGGCGGAACTTCAGACACGTTTGTCAAAGGGTGAGAGGTCACTGGTTGCTTTCCCTGCCAAGTCAACTCAATGTACTGTAATTGTTAATTGTGTGTGTGCATGTCAGTGATTAATGTTGTGATTGTACGACCAATACAGAAGCCACTTTGATCCCAGGAGACTGACAGTGTGATACTGTGCACTTCAGCTCCCTTCAATTAAGACAGATTCTCCCCACACACACACACGCCCAGACACACCTTGGTATATGTGCAGAAACACACCGTCAAGCAATGTTTTTTAACGTTATTAGAGAGATCGAGTTTCACTAATTAATAAGATTTTTTAAAAACTATTCAAAGTTGTCGGGGTTGAGAGGAAGGAGCTGGGAATGGGTGAGAACCTGATAGGGTTTATACTGAGTAGGTGTGACTGCACCATTCCTCTCTAATAACAAATTGTGGAGTCCTGTAGCTCAGTGGTTAGAGCACTCGCCTCGCAAACAAGACACCTGGGTTTGATTCCCGACAGGGCGAAACCTTGGATACGTTTCCTTACTCCACACGTCTGATAATCCCTCAAGAAACAAATTCAATAATAAATTGGTCATTTCAATTCATGACTGTTTGTGGGCCGCTGCTATGTGCAATTGGCTGTCGCGTTTTGCCATAAATATAGTCAATTCACTTTACAGTATATTTTGTGAAGCGCTTTGAGTCGTCTAGAAAACGTGAAAAGCGTTATATCACAGGCAAGGATATTATTATAAATCATGTTTATACAACATCTTTAACGTTAGGAGGATGTTCCAAAGGCTTTGGACAGTTGAGGTTTTGCACCCGAGCCGGGGGTTGGGTTCGGGAGGAGTGTGGGCCCAAGGGAGTTGGTGGGAGATGGGGTAATATACTGAAGTTATGAGAAAGATTGGTATCTTGCGAAGCACCTTGAAGGAGGCGAGGGAAAGTCAAAGCAACTGTGGGATGGAATTTCAGAAGGTGAAGTCAACTGTTGATGATGGGCTGTAAATCACACGGTGGGACTGGAGTGTGGTTTATGTTGTCTGTATGTTTGTTCTGTATATCTGGCATTGAAAACACTAAACCGAGAGAATATATAAAGAGAGAGTAAATCATAGGGTGAGAATATTCCGACATGTTGCAAAAACCATTCGGTTACATAATATTTCTCTGTATTCTTGGTGCAAAACTGTCTACCTACAAATGATTATTATATTGTGTTGATATTTCATTGCACCTTAAATGAACATGATAAACTAAAAGTGAAATAAGTTTGTTGCTGTGCAAACGTACAAAAGACCTCTCTCTGACTGTCCTGGAAAAAAGTGATTCCTGATGACGGCTGTTTTTCAGGTACCTCCTGCCGTTCAGAACCAAGACGTCCAAACGGAAAACTCCGGTGATGAAGAAGACGCTGAACCCTCACTACAACCACACCTTCGTTTACAGTGAGGTCAAGCCAGAGGACCTGCAGCACATCTGCCTGGAGCTGACCGTCTGGGACAGGGAGGCCCTGTCCACCAATGACTTCCTCGGAGGGGTGCGCCTTGGGATCGGGAACGGTAAGGCATCCGTCCATCTGCAAACATTTGTCGCTCGTCCCCTCCGCTCCAACGTCAATGGCCATGCTTTCAAGCCACAATGCCCCAAAGTTTTGGAACTCCCTTCCCCAATCCCTACCTCCTTCCCCTGTTTTAGATTACGACTGAAGACCTTCCTATTCGTGCTTACGGTCACCTCCCCTGGCTCAGCGTTAGGCTCCGCCACTGTTTAGAGCACTCACTCCCCTGCGCGAAGGGCACTTTACAAATGTCAGTTGCTGTTTAAGGCAAATGGAAAGGTGTTGAGAGAAGAACCAAAGTACATTTTGAGAGCACTCAAACTTATAGACCTGGGAGTGCAACTGCTGAGTGCCGATGCGGATGAACTCTTTATGGCTTGTGTCTCTCACAATACAAATGTGCTGCAAATGTTATCTTACGTTGGAGTTGGTTTCTGATCTTTTGTATAATAACTGAGGGGAAGGTCATTCCTTCTCTGTTGAAACTTCTGAGCGCTCACACAGATGAAGAAGGTTCCACCTCAACCCTCCCTGGCTTCCTACAAGTCCCACCTCAAGATCCTTCTCTTCAACAGACCCATTGGTCACCCCAAATGGCCCCTCCCCGTCCCCAACTCCAGCTCGGGTCTGAAACAATGACTGTCCAGGGCCATGGGATGTCCTCCTGATGTGAAAGGCGCTAGGCTATACAAGTGTAATTTTGTGGTTGTTATTCCAGTCTGACCATCAGCGTTTCTTTCCTAGGGTTGAGCAATGGGAAGCGAGTGGACTGGATGGACTCAGTGGGAGAGGAGATCAACATCTGGCAGAGGATGACTCAGTACCCTGGCTCGTGGGTGGAAGGAACATTGCTGCTTCGTCCAAAAATGGGTGAACACAAATAATCCAGGGACAAAGTGGATGACAGTGATGTGCCAAGGACTCTACAAGTCAGTTGGTCTCAGTCTATGAGCCATTACAATCGTTTATTATCAGTGAGGAGGGGAAAGGGAATATCTACATGTTGAATCCTACTAAACCATCCTTCCCTGGAATGGAGTCAGCCAACACGCTGCTTAAATACACCCTAGAACCCTGGGTTGGAGCAGATTACAATCTCACCATTTTGAAAGTGGGGGAAAGGAACAGGGAGGATATAGAAAATAACATTTTATTCCAGCAAGATATGGGCAAGAACTAGTTAAAACATGACCCTCCGTGGCCAGCCCCTGTTTGATCTTTTTGTGACTGATACAACAGCTTGCAGAGAGGAAACTCAGCCCATGTTCTTTTAGTTCAGGAATCTGAGATTGTTTGGAAAGCAAAGCAAATATTTGCTAAGCAAAGCATTGCTATGTCGGTGTTATTTCCTTTTTTCAAGACTGGGTAAATGCTGCTTTGTGATATTTATCACAAAATCCCAAGTAACATTCTCTCCCCTTTTTCTGTCCCATTTTGCACCTGTTTTTCAAGTGCGACGTGGGAGATGGAAAGCATGTTGTTATTTTGAGACAAATAGTGCAAAGCAGTTACATTTTTTTCAGGATAGGGTCAGCCGATATTCAAACAGTTCCCAGAGCAAAGTATACCCTTGTGTTTCCTTAACTTTGTTCCTCGTTTCATACCAGTGATTCAGCAATATTATTATTATAGTGTAATATAGTATAGTGTAATGGGAAATCCCCAGCTCCTCTGCACAATCAGATGAGCTGCCCCACAGCCATGCTCAATGCCTTCTCTAAAGAGCACAACCCTACCCCACCCAAAAAAAAATGTATGGCCTCCCAGTTGCTGGCCTACAGTAACTATTACAGCACTAGCTGAATACTGTCATTTTTCATTGTTCATATACTGTACGTAGTTTGCGTAGTGAAGAAAACTAGTTTAAAACAAATTGCAATTTTTCTGATGTTATGAGTTTTAGCACAAGGATTAGTGATGGTGTTGAGATGGTGAACTGTGTGAGTGTGTTGAGTAGCTGTGGATGTGAATTGAACAGATTTAGGTGTAGGATTAATGTTAGAAAGGGAAACAGAGGCCAATGGTACCAGGGTTTCATTTTCCTTCTCTGGCCACAATTATCAGGTAAAGGAAGCTTGGGAATGGGCTCCAGTGCACTATTTGTTCCCAACCATCTGAAATGTTCTTCTACTTTGATTGTCTTTAGATAGAGCTGTGATAGATAACACAATACACACCATCATACAGCCAGTAGCCATACAGAGCAGAGTGAACTCACTCAGTAACACTTACACTGCTAGGTACCAACAAAGAGAAATCTTATCTTATCAGTTTCATTGGCCTCTTTGGTGTCGCTAAACACTGCATATTTTGTAATGATCCACAATGTTTGAAAGCACTTTTCAGCACACAGCTCTTGAGAATCGAGGCACTATTGAGAACGCAGCAGAGAAATGCAAGATTGCGGGATGTTGACTTAAGGTACAGCCGGATGTGTTTAGGATTGTGAAAGCGAGGAGAGAGGTAGCACAGCAGGTGGTGGGAGAGGACAGAGGTGTTTTGAGAGGACAGAGGCAGGTGATTGAAAGCTCAGTGATTATTAAATAGAATTTGGGTGCAGAGAGAACTATACTCAAGAGCAAAGGCATCACAACCAGAATTATGGAAGTTCTTCTGAAAGAGATCCTGTTACTTTTGCTGACTCACACATACACAAAGCTCTAATACTCTGAACACTACATTTGGGTTTTCTGTATATCTCAGAAAGTATTTTTTTCAGGCAACATGAAGCCAAATAAACAGGAGACCTTTTACTATCATCCCAATCTAATTCAGCAAATACCCCATCTACCACCATTTTATTTGACATCTGCATTGACTAACCTGTGTAAAATCAGTTTCTATGCAAAGCGAAGAAGGCTCCATGTGTCAGAACTCTGGGGGAACAAGAAGAAACCCAACTTCTAAGTTACACCATCATGTATATTTTAGATATTCTTACACTGGATTTTACATTAAATTTGGATTTGTGCTATTCTGCTAATTGAAATCACTTTACTATTACTCACCAGTGTATATACCGTCTGAATAAATAGCAACTTGTTGAACTTTAAAGTTTATGTCTACATGTAGTGGGAGAAGGGTGGGATAGTTTTCCCCCCATTTTAGGTAATTTGTTAAGAGAATATATGGATTTAATAAAGCATTTCTATGTTGTTATGTTTCTAACTCCATCTGCTTTTAAATAAACTTGTCTCAATTTGTTCAATAGCTGTCAAATTTAACTTAATTTCACCCACAAACAGTCAATCCATTTTACAGTATATTCTGTGAAGCGCTTTGAGACATCTCATGGATGTGCACTATATCAAATGTAAGTATTATTGATGAGGGAATTATGAAAAGGTCTGGGGAGTAAGTGGGAGAGTGTTGTTAGATAACTTGTGTGACAGAATCTGCTCTAAGTGGTTTCATAGTCAGGCTTGACCCATTTTTGCACATAACTCAGCCAGTCAGTGACGTCAAAGCCCAGATCACCCCCTGTGCTGAGCAGTTATAGCAAACCTATCACCGGGTTCAATTAACTGAGCAAACCAGAGTGGAAACTTGGGCTAGTGATTGAGAACCACAGCAGAAGGTTATTTAGTTCTTTAAACAACTTTAATTACAAAATAAATCTAAAGTGGGATGATGATTGTACTTGTGTTTGTGACGGATCTCATCACATTGTTGAGGTATCTCAAAGCGCTTCACAGAATATACAGTACTGAGAAATTGAGTGACTCCCCAAATAGCGGGATCCTCACCCTAACCCACGGACTGCACTTCTGAGCAGCCAGTCCCAAAGTGACGTGGGTGAAGCTCAGAGTAAATAACCCCAACAGGTTTTGTTTTTCAATAATGAGTGTGGGGGGGATGGAATTCAATAAGCTGCGTCAGGGTAAGTACGCGATGAATAATTCTTAGCTTGATACTAACTCTTCAGTAATTCACCTAACTAAGCGTTCAGGTCACTCTGACTCAACAAATAGATGCAGACATTAACCACTGAATTCCTTCCCTACAGCTCGGAACACAACTTACACATTTTACAACAATTTGCTTTGATAGAGCGCAGTGTAGAGTTGCAGAGACTTAATTTTAGGGAAAATACTGCTGCAGAGTAGCCAATGCAAACAAACCTGTCTTGGTTTGCATTCCATGTTGGCCTTGTGGACTTGTATCCATGGCAGGAATATTCAGAATACTGGATTGTAAACATGGACGATGAGGTTTAAGATAATAGCAAATACAAAAGCATATTAACATACATATTGGAAGGTAAGAATATTTAGAAGCCCTTCAAGAACTGCTGTCACTCTTCTATGAGAAAGACTTAACAAAATTGGCATTGAGTTTCACTCTCATGCTGTACGCCTAACCTAGCAAGTCTTTCTGTACATTTCTGTTTCTATTTAACATATCTAACCAGCATTACAAGGTAAATGATAGCAAGGGAACGCCCCTTTTAATAGCAGAATAAAGTTACCCAGTGCTTACTTTGCAGTAATAATCTCTGCTTAGTGCTTGTACGATGGGAAAATACGGCTGTACAAGAGGTGGGTTTAGTAAATTATGTTTTAATTACAGTATAATAGCACGGTTTGTTATAAGAAATGGTTTAAAGATTATTTACATATAAAGTAGGTTTCAGTAAACAAGTTGCATTTATAAAGCGCTTGAAACACAGGGCAGCGGCCACAGCGTGGGACAGCAGGGGAGCACGAAGCTGAGCTGAGGGGAAAGGGAGCTGACGAGAGGCCCAATCAAATAGGGAGGTCTTCAGCCGCGACCTGAAGGTGGGGAAGGAAGGGGGAAGGTAGAGGGAATAGAGGAAGAGTGTTTCAGAGTTTCTGAGCTACGAATAAAGAGAAAACACACACAACGTCCAATTGAAAGTTTCAACCTAAACTTGCGTCAGTCAGAAATGAGCTGAGGCGGTGGTCATGTTTCACCTCAGGAGGCAGCTCCCTCTCCTCCAGGACAAGTGCTCACTCTGGCACAGAGCTGGACGAGGAAATCCTGATTCCATTGGTTTGAATTTAACAGGTGGCTTGTATTGACGGCAGGTACACACACCCATTTTCCTATTGTTGCTTTGATCACGCTGCACCTACCTTCACTGGGGCTGAATCTATCATCGACCAGGCAGCACCCAGAACATGTTACGCTGAACTCATTTTGATCATATTCTCTTGTCTGAGCGGTAGTTCATATCTGTCTTGCAGCTGACGTACCACACTCATTGATGGCTCACAAACAACGTTGGACCTCCAATAGTGCATATATTACTGTCACACAGAGTTTGAACCTGTGGTGATCCTGAGTCAGTATGTTAGCATGTGAATATCAGAGGGAACACTCACAGGCAGTTAGTGAAAACTAGTAATAAACTATGTTGCTAATATTTTTAACTTAAATTGTGTCACTGTGGGTTAATTTAATTCTCTCTCTCCTGCCTGCTCTCTCTATAAACTGAAAATCCTTATTAACGACATTAAACCTCACAGCTCCACACCAAACGCTCGGGTAGTCTGAAGGTAAGTTCACAATATATTATTAACTTTGGAATAGCAGTCTCTCAGGATTTACGATGCTATTGTAAGTTGAAGAAAAAAGTGCTCATTTTTACATTAAATCCATTCATTTTGATTCATCCAAAAACACACGCTAACAGTGGCGATACAAGCTTCTCTGCCTGCATCATCACCCTGTTGTTAAAATCATCTTAGTACACGGATCTGAAGTGACGGTGTAGGCTTTGTATTTCAGCAACGAGACAGATCACTTCACACCAGAAACAAGGATGCTTTTTTTTAGTGCTACATTCAACACGAGTGGGTCGCTGAGTCTACACCGTGGCTGCCAGTGCCGTGTGTGGTTTCACTTCCGCAGCCAAAGCCAACTGTTGACGAAACAGGCCGTGACGATGATGGAATAGAGGATGAGTTCTTTACGCGCACGGTCCCGGCTCTCCTGTTCCAACAACTGTAGCCGCCGATTCAACTTGTTCAGCTGCAAAACACAGAGAGAGAGAGAGGAGGGCGGGCGGGGGGGTGGAGACACAGAGAGAGAGAGGAGGGTGGGCGGGGGGGGGGGGGGGGGGGGGCCTATTGTGTGCTCAAGTGGCTCAGGTGGAAACCAGCTCAACAGCACTTAATGATCAATTATCTTTTGAGTAGTAAATGAGATAACAAAGCATTCAACTGCTCTGAGCTTTTAATTGAAGAGGCGTTAGGAACCATTGCACTCAGCAAACTCGTGTCTTGAACCACCACTGGCATCGCCATCAACAACAAATGGCATACATCCAGCGCCTTTCACTTCAGGAGGATGTCCCCAAGACACTGAATAATAATCCTTGTATTTGATCTAGCACCTTGTCAGGTCACTGAGACAACTCACAAGGCGCTTCATACAATATTGTGGATGAAATGCAGCAGCCAATTGTCCCACAATGCGTGTGGGGTAAGAAGACTTGCCTAAGGTTTTGCCCTGCTCTGAATCAAACCCGGGTCCTCTACCTTGCAAGGCTAGAGCTCTAAGCAATACATTACAGGACTCCACTCACATCCTAATAATAGTAATAATAACAATAATCCTTGCATTTGATATCGTGATTTCACGTCTTCTGGACCAGTGGTTCTCAACCTTTTTCAGTAATGTACCTCTTGTTAAATTTCAACATTATCGTGTACCCCCCACCCAACCACATACACACACACACACCCCCCTCATTCCACTTGCATTTTATGACCAAGCTTTTCTTATCCAGGAACCCCGCCCTAACTGCGGCCTCGTCAACCGAGAAACTCACGCAAAAACAGGTGGCTAAATACGACAACGCTTGCTAACCACGGCTTATAACCCTTGCTTATGCACAAGTTTTAACACTAACACAAGCGTTTAGCACTAGGACCCAGTTGTATCAACCAGCCTTGATGTCACTTCGCGCTAGTGTATAGCATTAGGACCCAGTTGCGATGTTGTAATCAACCAGTGACAATGCTTCTCTTTTAGGATTATGGTAAATAACATGAATTTATTGTCTGCATCCTTCTCTCTCTTGTGTAAGTTTATCAAATAGAGATCTCTCTCTCTGACTCACCTTCTCTTCCACCCCCTTCCCCACCCCCCCTTCTCTCTCACCTTCTCTTCTCCCCCCCCCCCCCCCACCCCTCTCTGTGTCTGTGTGTAGATCAGTCAGTTAGACAGCCCACCCAGCCCTCCGTGTCACCCACACTTTCTCAGTTGATCTCTCTCTCTCTGCGTAGATCAGTCAGACAACACCCCGAGCCCTCTGTGTCACCCCCCCCCCCCCCCCCCCCACCCACCACTCTCCATGTCTCTCTCTCTCTCTGTGTAGATCAGTCAGTCAGACAGCCTCGCGGATTGCTGCAGATCCTGCAATGCACCCAAACTAACTCCCCCTATCCCCATGTGTGTTTATAACTGTATGTTTTTTTGTGTTTAGTTCTACGAACGCGAACTTACTCCCTATGTTTCCCATAGCGCCCTGCATTTTCCAACCTCGATTTTACCAACCGCAGTGGTTTAGAGGAACATATTCACCACGGTTGGGGAGGGATACCTGTATAACAAAATAACTACCACAAACAAAACTAGGGGAATAACAATTAAATATACAATTTGGAAGGCTATAAAACACTAAATAAGAGCTAAATAAATCAATGTACCGTCACCTGTACCCACTGGAAGTAATTTTGTACCCCCTGGGGAACATGTACCCCTGAAGAGAACCGCTGGTCTAGACGTCTCAAAGTGCTTCACAGAATATACTGTAAAGTGACTTGACTGTATATGTTTACCTGGCGCCGGAGTGTTACAATTTCCATCACACTGAAATTTTCAAGAACTCCCTCGGGGACTCCGTAATCGTGGGAAATGCTGCAAAATACAGAGACAAACCATCAACAAATCAATTCATTCCATAACACTGGCTGTAAAAAGTGTGTCATTTTGACCCTTTAATTTCAAATTAATTTCATCTTTACACTCATCAGAGGACTCATGTGGGAGGAATCATTTTGGAAGGACTCAGTGGGAGGACTCAGCGCTTTAAAAATATAATTTTGTTGCTGCTGTGAGTTAGCTTTGTCTGTGTTCTTTACTTTGTTCCACCGCTTGGCTATGTGCTGTACTCTGTGATGCAGAATACCGCAGAACCATGGCCAGCCAGTGCAGCCCCCAGGTGTGGGTACATACATAGGTGTTGTGATGCACAATGCCACAGGGTCACTTTGACTTGGCAGCCACCAGGTGCAACTGCAGCAAAAAATGCAAACCTGAAAATAACTCACGAACGACAGGAAATACACAAAAACAAATATGCCCATGTCATTCCCAGGTGCAAGACTTTTCCGATGAGGCATAAATCATGTCTCTACGTCAATCGATTATTGAGACCCTTCTTGAATCGCAGACAGACATTGTCGTTGTATTAGTATAAAGATGAAGTACATAACCAAATGTACAAAAGTACATTTTGTACAGTTACTTTTGTCAAATAAGCACAACAGGTATATTAAAACAGCCAGCAACTCTGATTTTTGGCAAGCACTTTATAAGCAAACGGTGAAACTGTTTCAAGTCCACACGATCACTACTGCACCCCCGTGTATATGTATTTGGGGGCTGGGGAGAAAGAAACCAAGACAAAATGGAAAACAACACAAACTACAACCCTCTTATACACGTTACTAATGTTTTCCGCCAGTCCCACGGTGGATAATACTAGGGGTATTATCCATAGCTGTGTGATAGTGGCTAAGAATGTGGACATACCCGTTCAACATTATTTAGGCTGCCTGTACCGGTTTCCCCAGACATACAGGTGTATTTTGGTGTATAATGTGTTCCATTATTTACCAAATTTGTTACCTTCTCAAACCTTCTGGGTTTGTTAGCTGTGTGACCGTTGCTATGAAAACCACACTGACTGTTCCCTACACCGCCTGCATTCCTCAGATTAGCATTGCTAGCACCTCATAAAGTGCTCTTCAGTCTCCTCAGTACCAGGGTTGAGCAAATATTGGTTCTCTTTCATACTTTTCAATGTACAGACAATGTTTGCTTTCCTTCGGTGCTGAAGTGCAGCTGTTGGGTAGCGTAATATTACCCAGTGAGGTGCATATCAGCCATGGACTAACAGAATGGCAGAATACTGGCTGCGAGACAGAAAGCAGAGAGTTGTAGTGAGCGGCTGTTTTTCAGATTGGAGGGAAGTGAGCAGTGGTGTGCCACAGGGATCAGTTTTGGGACCATTGCTGTTTGTAATCTACATCAACGATCTGGACTTGGGTGTACGGAGTACAGTTTCCAAGTTTGCAGATGAAATAGGCTTGAGGGGCTGAATGGCCTACTCCTGGAACATTGCTTCTCTCATTGCCTTGAAAACTCCATAGAGACCCTGCAATAATTAGCTACATTTTTGTTCAAAACATTTTACTCACATGAACATACCTAAATTCCTTGGGCAAAATGGCTGAATTCAACATTTTCAGATCTTTTTCATTTGTACAAACAAATGTGCATAATTGATATTGATGACATGAATTATCAATTCCTGTACAGGTAATCCTCGCTTAACGAAAGGGTTAGGGACTTCGAAACTCCTCGTTAAGCGAAAATGTTGTTAAGCGGGCGGAAGGGAGATCCCTACTGTGTTTCCGTACATGAAAAAAATCAAGTTTTGTTCCCAGTAGTGCCTAACACCTAACCTAGCGCCTAGCGCTAACATTTGCGGTGTACCAGCGATGGCATAAGGTAGGTAGAACTGCTATTGAAGGCTGAAATACTATACTGTACTTTAATTACAAGTGAAAAGATGAAAGAATACACGATGAAAATGTTTGTTTTGTTAAGCTGAATAGTATTTTATTTAGTACATTTTCAACACAATACAGTAACGAAACGAAAGTTCCCATACTTCCCGTAATAAGATGAGGTGAGGAGTATGGAGCGGTCTTCATTTTAATTGTTGCTGGAAGGGGGGGGGGGGGGGGGAGGAGGAGGCCGGAGAATCGGGAGAATCAGGTGAGAAAGCAATAGGTTCTGTATAATCAGCGGATATACTTGGTACTGGTTCTTTGGACGATGTCGGCTTAAAGAAACTGTCGATAGAAGATTCATAGATTCATAGAATTTTACGGCACAAAAGGAGGCCATTCGGCCCATCTAGTCTGTGCCGGCTCTTTGAAAAGAGCGATTCAATCCCACTGCCCTGCCCGCTCCCCATAGCCTAATAGACCTGTTCTCCCTAAATAAAGATCTAATTACATTTTAAAGTTGTTATCGAATCAGCCTCCACCACCTTTTCAGGCAATGCATTCCAGATTCGAACAACTCGTTGAGTGAAAAAATTTCTCCTCAGCTCCCCTCTACTTCGCCTTGAAACTATTTTAAATCTGTGACGAGTCACAGATTCGCCCACGAGTGGAAATAGTTTTTCTCTATTTGCCCTGTCGAAACCCCTCATGATCTTATAAACCTCTATTAGGTCTCCCCTCAATCTTCTCTGCTCCAGAGAGAATAACCCTGGCCTATCTAGCCTCTCCTCATAGCTGAAGTCCCTCAATCCTGGCACCATCCTAGTAAATCTTCTTTGTACCCTTTCCAATGTCTTCACATCCTTTCTGTAGTGTGGTGACCAGAATTGAACACAGTATTCCAGCTGAGGCATCACCAAAGTCTTATAGAGGTTAGTCAGCACTTCCTGACTTTTGTACTCTATACCCCTATTTATAAAGCCTAGTATCCCATATGCCTTCTTAACAGCCTTGTCTACCTGTCCTGCTACCTTCAACGAGTCACTAACACAAATCCCCAGGTCTCTCTGTTCCTTCACACCATTTAAAATTGTACTATCTAGCCTATATTGCCTCCCTTCATTTCTTCTCCCAAAATGCATCACCTCACACTTCTCTGCATTAAACTTCATCTGCCATGTGTCTGCCCACTTTACCAATTTGTCTATATCCTCTTGCAGATGGCTACTATCCTCCTCACTATTTACTATTCTCCCTAACTTTGTGTCATCTGCAAACTTGGAAACTGTACTCCGCACACCCAAGTCCAGATCATTGATGTAGATGATTGTCGACAGTTTTTCTTCTTTTCCTCATACAATTCTTGGTAGCGACGAATAGTTTGCTCGATGCCACGGGCAACCTTAATGCTACGATCCATTTCAGGATCGTTGTCTTTGAAAACCTTGGCATTAGACTTATAATAAACAGTGTCTTGTTTATTATAAGACACATTAAAAGGCCTGTCAAACACTTTTGACAGGCCTTTTAATGCTCCAGGGTTTTCAGAACGGTAACAATCGCAGAAATGAAACATGCTTTTAATTTAAAGTCACCAGATGCATTACCCCCAAGAACAACGGTTAGGCGATCCTTTGCAGCTTTAAATCCAGGGGCTGATTTCTCATTTATGGAGATGTAGGTCTTCTCAGGTAACTTCTTCCAACTAAGCCCTGTTTCATCGAAGTTGAAAATTTGTTGTGGTGTATAACCTCCCTCCGTAATGATTTTTCTAAGTTCTTCTAGATAATGTTCGGCAGCAACAACATCCGCACTAGCAGCTTCCCCGCACATCGTGATAGAGTGTAGCTTGTATCGCTTTCGAAAACGATCCAGCCGCCAAACGATCAAGCCGCCCACTGCTGGCAGCAAAGGTCTCCGCCGGCTTTTTCAAAATAGCGTCATGTGGTTGCCGAGCATCCTGCCGCTTAAGCTCCTCCCGTACTGTACGCGCTTTCTCTTGGATCGGTGGCATGCTGAAGTAAGTGTGTGTATGTATGGAGCTTCCTCGACTGAGACTGCGCGTGTGTCACAGAGGCTGCCGGGAGACAAGAAGCGCGAGAGATTTAAACTTTCGTTATAGCGAGCGCAGCCTTTGCTAAGCGCATAGGGGGGTACAAACAGAAACCCTTGTTGTAGTGAAGTTTTGTTAACAGGGCGTTCGTTAAGCGGGGGCCACCTGTGTATTTGTAAGCGGCAGCCACTGCAGTGTCCCACAAACAGTCGTGGATTGAGGGACACTATTTTTTTTGAGGGTTTATTATTAGGGCTGTGGAATAAGGAAACTTGCCCAAGGTTTTGCCGTGCCAGGAATCGAAGAGAGTGTCAGAGTGACACTCAATTTATTCTGGACCAACTCGAATTCCACTTCAACTCAGCAAAGACTAGGAATGGATCTTGGGAACTCTGTGGTCTGTATGGCTCAGCTGTTCACTGGATACACCTATGGAAGCATTCTATAGCATTTTAATTTACAGTAAAAGCTTGTTTATCCACACCCTTGGCGGGGGGGGGGGGGGAGGGGGGGCGGTGAATTGAATATGCCGGATATTTAGGCAGCAAGTTGCCGAAAACCCAACACTCATTTTTTTTTTGACTTATGTTAAAACATACCATACTAATAATAGACTAAATAGTAACAGAATATTGTATGGATACTTACCAATAAAGCATTCCAGCACACTCGCTAAAATGATCGGTAAAAAAGCATTCCAGCATTCGTAAGTTTAATAAGTGCGCATGCTCACGCATTGCACGCATGCGCAAAGTGAGCATACTCGCAATGGCTGGAATGGGGAACTGTTGGGGGTGAGTATTCCGGTTGGTTGGGTGATGGATAAACGGGCTTTTACTGCCATTTAAATCACAAATACTTTTGCCAGGCAATGTATTTTTTTTTAAATGATGATCACCTTTGACTCCTTGTACGATTGGCCACATCCACACATGGATTATGAGAGCGGGGTCGGTCGCGAGGTTGAGTCCTTAATAAGAAGAATAAAAATGTCAAGGATGAGAAATGGCCATTTGCCCCATTGAAGCTCATCCATCCTTCAGAAACGCACATTACTCAATATAACACCCAGTTTGATAGTTTCTGCCTCTTCCCCCTCACTTGGCAGACAAAGAACGCTCTGAGTAAAATGCTATTTCTAACATCCGTAAAACTACTCTTTGTTATTTCAGGTCTGTATCAGAAACAGTAGTTCTGTCGCTGCTCTCCTGGTTTAATTTTATATATTCTACTTTTGCTTGAACTATTTTGCATACATTTAATATTTTATGTAGCTCAATGAGCTTCTATAACCTATACGAGGGAAAATCTAGTAACTGATCTCTGCATCTTTTCAAACCAATATAGTTTGTCTCAGTGGTGCATTAACCAGATGAACTCAGTACAGTATTCTCTGGAGATCTTTTTGTTCTATTTTCATTTCCGAGAATTTGTTTTTTTTCGTACACAAAATCTTCCCCACATTGTCCTGACATTGAAGGCACTCATCTTATGATCATTTCCTAGATCCTTCCACTGACAATTCAGTCCCATTCATTATGGATCATAACATCATGTAAAGTATTAGTATATGTCTGCCCACTAATAATAATAATATTTGCATTTGATATAGTGCTTTTCATGTCTTCCAGACCAGAGGTTCTCAACCTTTTTCCCTAATGTACCTCTTATTAATTTTTAACATTATTGTGTACCCCCCACCCAACCACATACACACCACCCCGTTCATTTCACTTGCATTTTATGACCAAGCTTTTCTTATTTAACAAGATAACTAGCACATACAAGGGGAATAACATTTAAATATACAATTTGGAATGCTATAAAACACTAAATAAGAGAGCTAAATAAATCAATGTACCGCCACCTGTATCACCTGGAAGTAATTTTGTACCCCCTGAAGTACATGTACCCCTGGTTGAGAACCGCTGTTCTAGACGTCTCAAAGCGCTTCACAGAATATACTGTAAAGTGAATTGAATGTATATTTGTGGGCGAAATGTGGCAGCCAATTTTGCACAGCAGTGTCCCACAAACAGTCGTGGATTGAAATGACCAATTTTATTATTGCTTTTTTTTGAGAATTATTAGGCATGTGGAGTAAGGAAACTTGCCCAAGGTTTCACACTGACCTGCCTGGATTCGAACAGAGGTCTCATGCTTTGTAAGGCGAGTGCTCTAACCACTGAGCTACAGGACTCCACTCATGTCCCACATACAGCCATGGAGTGAGTGACAGATTTTTTTAATTTGGGGGATCGTTGGCCAGGATACCAGAAGAAACTCCCTTCTCTTTTCAAATCGTGCCATGGGATGTTTAACTTCCACCTGAACAGGCAGACTGGACCTTTATTTAATGTGAGATCAAAAGAACGATACCTCCAACAATCCAACCCCCGCCTCCCTCCTCCACCCCCAGAGCTGCACTGGAGTGTCAGCTTAGACTATGTGAATTCAAATGTTGTCGTAAGGCTTGAAGCCACAACCCTCTGACTCAGTGGTGTGAGTGCTACCACACAGCCAGGCTGACATTTCCCTGCTCTGTTGCAATCATTAGCGCAGTGAGGAGCTATTAACAATTCTTTGGCAAGGTTCGCAGCTGACCAATTTGATATAGTGTGTAGTATGTAGAGAAGACCGAGAGCAGCGTTGTCAAACCATAGAGCCACCTCACCTTCAGCAGGAACCAAGTTTCAGAGAAATCCCGCTACTAATTTGCTTACGGAGAATTGTGCAGGCCTATTTAAACACATTTATATGTATGCAGTCAGGCTTTTCGAATATTCAATTGAAATAAGTCATTTAAAACTAATCTGAATCACAGAACAAAACAGATACACTCAATTGATGCATGCATTTTTTGAACAATAATATAATGCTGTGGATTTGCTTATTAAACACATAATTCCCAGGAACTATTTTCCAGGTATTTGAACAAATGCAACTTTCACCTAATCACGTCACTACTCTCTTCGTATGAACACATTAGTGTGTCCTAGCAGCTTGCACAGTAACTGTACCAAGTGTCGATAGCTTGTTTATAAATTTACATTGAAAATTGACAAATTATTGGGTAATCGCTGCACGTTTGAATTGAATGTGGAATATTCGAAAAAGCCAGTGTTTTCAATGTAGTGATTCCACAATGACTTTGCTATTGCTGTTTTTGTCTTTGATTCATGTTGTAATTGCAGATATGTATGCAACTCTGGTGTAACATTTTTCGATTGGTACGGCTCCCACTGATGTTCATAAGCCACAAGTGTGACTCAGTACAAATCTGGGCTTGACAAGACTGGACTTGATCAACTCTGCCTCTAATATTCTCTTCCTACAGGCATATTGTTCAGATCAGGAATCAAACCACATGGTTGGGTGGGGAGGGGGCGTGGATGGTGGGAAATTAAACCAGTTTGTTGAGGCACATTTTTGTTGGGTTCTTTCAAGAATGTTTCAACATTCGTTATCCAATATACAAACAGACTGTCGAAAACGAAATTCCACCCGAAAGCAATACATTCACGGTCAATTCATTCTGTGCACCACAAAATTAAACATCACACAGTTAAGAATTTTAAGAAGCAAAGATATTAATGAACAATGAGTGTTTGACTTTTGCACAGCCCCTAAAGTCTACAGAACAGATCTCATGTTGGCAACTACAGTGAATAAGGACCAAGACAGGCTTCTACTTAAAATGCACTGGAGTGCATTAGGCATGTTGTTCTTTACATTGTTTCTCAGCCACATGCAATCAATTCACACCCTCTGAACTCTTACCTATCTCGATCACAAACTGTTAAACACAATATTCAATAGAAATACATGACTCCTATATTATCTATTTACAACTCATCCATTATTTTGATTGAGTGATTAATTACCTTGACATTCAGGGAAACAAGAAGGGACCTAGTGCCACTGTTGTTACCCTGGCTTACATTCACTACACGTGCAAAGTTACCCCCAAAATTAATTGGCTGCTCATCAGTGTTGTGTGACACGAATCAGCTGCCACATTTGCCTCCATACAATTATTTCACTCCTGAAAGTGACCAACCTCATATTGAATTCAATCAGTCACTCCACTTGCATTCTATAAGCAACTACATTTGAAATAATAATAATCCTTGCATTTAATATAGCATTTTGCATGTCTTCTAGACACCTCAAAGCGCTTCACAGAATATACTGTAAAGTGAATTGACTGTATATTTGTGGGCAAAACTCAGCAGTCAATTGCACACAATCCACAAACAGACGTGGATTGAAATGACCAATTGGTTATTGTTTTTTTGAGGGATTATTATTAGGTGCCCAAGGTTTTACCCTGCCTGGAATTGAACCCAGGTCTCTCGCTTTGTAAGGTGAGTGCTATAACCATTAAGCGTTAAGCTACAGGAACTCCACAATTGGTTCTGAGGTAGCAGAAAAAACACACAAAAAACCTAGTGGTTTAAAAGAGAATTTCTCCTGAATTATTCAGCAATTTGGGCACTGTTAATGTGGAAAATAATTATTTGCAGTTAACAGAGCAAGTAACAACAGCACACCTTCAATGCTTAAATTTATTTATCCTGATTCTACTTTCTATATTGTTAGAGCGTGAATCTCGTTTTCCTCCAGTAAAAGTTTGTGAGCAACAGTATGTGAATTCTATGCTTTTATTTAGCACACGGCAAAATATTAAGGAAAATATTACTGTTTTCAGGCACAAGTAAAATCTGCAGTTAGAAACGTCATTCTGTGCATGCAAAGAAGAACCCTGTAAAGCTCATGTCATTTCAGTCTTCTGTACAGATAGTCTGGTGCAGCTTCGTTCAATTCATCTCCAGCCAATACTCCAGCCTGAAACAATCAAGGCATAAACAGCCAATGCTACTGGATGAGGATATTTTATATTTTATACTATATTGAATCTGTAATCTGGCCTTGCCAATAACTCATTCATAACAAGTCTTTGTCTTGATGTACAAGCACAAATATCTGTAGTCTTAGATACAAGATAAAATAGAAATAAGCGGGACAATGTTATCCAACAGGCACCTGGATTTGACGTCAGCCCATGGGATGGGATGAAAATATACCATCTTTCTGGTCTACTATATAATAATACTTGCATTTGATAACGCTTTTCACGTTTTCTAGACATATTGAAGAATATACTGTAAAGTGAATTGACTGTATATTTGTGGGCAAAACTCAGTAGCCGAATGTGCACAGCAGTATCCTACAAACAGTCAATTTAAATGACCAATTAATTTTTTTTCTCGAGGAATTATTAGAATATAGTATATATATATACATTGATACACACATACGGTGTTAAATTATTATTAGTATTATTATTACTGTATGGGTCCTAAAGGAATTTGATATTAGCCCCAATCTTATATGGCAAGTCAACAGCACAAAACTGCCTGATTTACCAACGTCATTCATTCAGATCACAAAGTGTGGTATGGGAAGGGAAATGGAAAGATCAAACCAGTGTAGCCATCTAAGGCTGGGGGAGAGATTTACTCTGCAGCTAAACCCCATGACCTATCAGTACAAGTGACAAAGTACAAACGGGAAAAGCAGATAGCTTACTGTGGTACCAACATCCACCAAAAACAATTTCACTTTTTAATGATTTGTTTTTGCTGAACACGAGATTAATGACTGGGTGAAGCAGACACTCTATTGGGAGGTGTTTCACATGGAAGATCACAAATAAGTACCTGTGATAAAGCACGTAGCCAGATCCCAAAGCAGCAGCTCAAAGGTTATTCAGATCCAAAAGCTCTGTCAAAACGACACATCCCATGCAAACGTTAAAGAGCAGGGCGGCCACTTCAACAAGAAGCTTTTAAAGAGTCACCCAAAGGAATTCTGGTCACCTTCGCTGTGTTTCCTGGTGGACCGTTTCCGTAAAGCGCTCCGACAATCTGTACACAACATATTTTAATATATTGAACACATTGTGAAGCGAGAACAATGCCTGGCCGGGTCCAGGCGATGGGAAGGGAAGCCTTACGCCATTGGAGTGATCAACCCTGTGGATTGGATAAAAGTAAAAGAGTGGTCAAAGGAAATTTTCTAAAATGAAAGAGGACTAGAGCCCCATATTGCCCAGGTTTAGAGTGACCTCTCCTCTCTGTTGAAGGAACGTGTGATAAAATGACGCAGAGCTTTATAGAATTGACAAACAAGAAAAAGCTGTTCTTGCTGAATCATCTGCTCAACTACTGGTTTGAATTCAATCAAGTCTTTCAATCACGATAACAATCAGTAAAACTTCGCTCACTTGCTTTCCTTTGCAACACAGACAAATGAATGATCCGCCATCAAGTTAGCTCATGCTTCACCTCCCATTCCACATTGTAAATATTTTCTTGTCCAGGCCTCGTAGCGAAATCAGCACAGCCCTGAAGCCTGTCTCTCAAACATAGCACTTTCTGGGGTGTATGTCTTCCTCACAAGTAGAAACAGATCCAGTCTCCTACCCCAAATCATCAACATTTTCTGTCTTGCTCTCCATTCTCTCTCTCGCGTCTACTGTTTATTCATAGATTCATAGAATTTTACGGCACAAAAGGAGGCCATTCGGCCCATCTAGTCTGTGCCGGCTCTTTGAAAAGAGCGATTCAATCCCACTGCCCTGCCCGCTCCCCATAGCCTAATAGACCTGTTCTCCCTAAATAAAGATCTAATTCCCTTTTAAAAGTTGTTATCGAATCAGCCTCCACCACCTTTTCAGGCAATGCATTCCAGATTCGAACAACTCGCTGAGTGAAAAAATTTCTCTTGAGTGGAAATAGTTTTTCTCTATTTGCCTTGTCGAAACTCCTCATGATCTTATAAACCTCTATTAGGTCTCCCCTCAATCTTCTCTGCTCCAGAGAGAATAACCCTATCCTATCCTATGTTATTCTAAATTTATTCCCGACTCGGTTGAAAATGATCTGCGAATGCTTTTCAGCCAACGGCCAACAAAGTTTGAAGGTTGATTGTTGACCTTAGACACAGGATATTGAGAACACATTAACCAGGAACTTGAGTTGATTCACCAGCAGCTCAAAAAGAGCCATTCTGTGCTTGTCCACATCAATCGAAATAATAGCATTCTTAACTCACTGAAAAAACTGAAATAGAGACAGCACACTCCAATCAAAGCCATTGTAACATCATTATCATAGTTGTGCAGAAAAGGTTATAGCCAATGCACTAAATAAGCCAGTGCAAGTCTTCTTACTTACGCGTTCCTCTGTTTTCTGGGTGCAGCAGATAGACAGATTTCATTCTCATTCAATGTTCTTGAACTGTTAGAATTTTGGGAAGTGGCCAGCTGTACCAAAACAACACACAGCACAGGGTAAGTTACGCTATTGTTACACGAGAACAGATTGCACCCAAGTTCTTGTCTACAATTTATTTTTGTTCAGCCGGGTATCTGACACTCAACAATAATAATAATCCTTGCATTTGATACAACGCCTTTTCATCTTCTAGATCTTCTAGATGTTAAAAGTGCTTCATTGAAAATACAGTGAATTGACTGTATATATATATATATATATATATATATATATATATATATATGTTATATGTTATATGTTATATGTTATATATATATATGTTATATGTTATATGTTATATGTTATATGTTATATATATATATGTTATATGTTATATGTTATATATATATGGGTGAAACACAGCAGCCAATTGCGCACAGCAGTGTCCCACAAAAAGTCGTGGATTGAATTTAGCAAATTTATTATTTTTTGGAGGGATTCATATTGGGCATGTGGAGTAAGGAAACTTATAATAATATAAATAATAATCCTTGCATTTGATATAGCGCTTTTCACGTCTTCTAGACTTACCCAGGGGTTTGACCTGCCTGGAATTGAACCCAGGTCTCTCGCTTGGAAGGCGAGTGCTCTAACCACTGAACTACAGGACTCCACTTGTGGAAATCCATCACCTGCTTAAGAGTATCCAAACCAAGCTGAGAATTCCATGCTTCCCTCCTCCACATGGAAATCCCAGAGATAGATTGTTGGGAATGGAATGTGCACTCTCTCCCTGGAGAAACACATGCTGCTTACCTAATTCCAGAAAGTATTAGGCGCAGTTTGGCTGGAGCCAAGGCTTAGGAACCCAAGAGTTTGCTGTGGAGTAATTGCTAGAGTCCAACCAGCTAATGCCGCCTAGCTTGCCATTGATATTGCTGTCTGGCAAGCTTCGTCATTGCCTTTCCAGGACCACTCTCCACTTAGGGCTTTGGCTTGCAGGGTTAACAGGACTCCCTGCCCCAGTGACTGATCAGCCCTTTCAGATCTTGCTGTACGTGTCTACAAGAATAGACTTGAGCAATCTTAATCACAGAGCAAGTTTCTTTTTTTAAAAAAAGGCTGGCTGTAATTCAGAATGTGAATCCCTAAAGATTTCTCTGTACTTTCCACTCCCTGTGGATTACTTCCACTTACACATTTTTCTCAGTAACGGAAAGGATGGAGAGTAGTTTTGTCAATGGATTATTGTAATAATATTTTTTGCAATTGATTTCTCCAAAACAGTATGCAATTAACAGATCATTTTATGTGCCTCTGGAAACAAACCTATCCACAGTCTAAATCTAGTTATCCTGCCAGAAAACTGTTAAAGCCAAAATGGTACCAAGTCTTTCTGCATTTCTGAAAAACATCTGATTATGGCAGTTCATGGCACTGAGTCGTGTAGCTCAGTGGTTGGAGCACTCGCCTTACAAGTGGGAGACCTGGGTTCAAATCCAGGCAGGGCAAAACCGTGGGCAAGTTTTCTTACTCCACACGCCTAATAATAATCCCTTAAAAAACAAATTGGTCATTCCAATCCATGACTGTTTATGGGTCACTGCTGTCACTGCTCGGGTTTCACCCACAAATATACAGTCAGCACTTTACACTATATTTTGTGAAGCGCTTTGAGACTTCTTTCTAGAAGAGGTGAAAAGCGATATATCAAAAGAAAAACAATAATAATCCTTACATTTGGTACAGTGCTTTATCATGTCGTTGAGACGTCCCAAAACGCTTTATAGAGTATACTGCAAAGTGAACTAACTATCTTTTTTCAAGGGATTACTAACCCCTTAATTAACTACAAACAATTCTTACTGCTATGTAAAAACTAATGTGTGGAGTAAAGAAAGTTACCTATGTTATGATGACCTAACACATCAGTAAATAAGTAAATACCAGTTACATATCCAGAGTTCTGTTTAGCACTTTTAACAACAACAAATTACACTTATAAAGCGCCTTTCACGTCGGGAGGACGTCCCAAGGCGCTGCACAGGAGGCGTGTGACCCGAGCTGGGAGGGGAGTGTACGGGAAGGGGTGAAACACGTAGGGGAGGTCGAACAATTCGGGGTGGAACAAAAGGCGCGGTCGAAGAAGAAAGTCTTCAAACCGGCCTTGAAAGAGGAAAGGGAAGAAACGAAACGGAGGGATTGGGGGATGGAATTCCATAGGGTCGGAGCAGAACTAAGTTCAAAGGTTTGTCAGACTTGAGATCTGACTCCACCCTAGCAATTAACTGTGTACTGCAGCTTCTGGTCCATTTCAACAATATAAATAGTTTATTTTAACATCTCAATAAAGTACCTCTTGTTTTTGCAGTGGAATCTCTGGATTGTCCACTTTCAACGTCTGTGGGTTCCCAAACATCAGGCAGGGAGAGATGCTGAGAGGTGGACGATCTGACATTGACGCTGTATGTTGGAACCAACCATAAAAGTAAGGCCTCGCACCAATGTCCTGCATGTCTGCTTCTGAACACAAAGTGGGACAACTTTGAACTTAATAATGAGATCCCATAATTGTGTATTTCCTATAATTGTACTTTATCACATCATTGAGATGTCTGAAACAGGCCTCACAGAATATACCGAAAAATATATTTGTGTAATACCCCTTTGACTGATATAGTATAAACAGAGAGGAAGTACTAAAAAGGTTGACGGTGTTCAAGGTAGATAAGTCACCCTGTCCGGATGGGATGCATCCTAGGTTACTAAGGGAAGTACGGGAGCAAATAGCAGAGGCTCTGGCCATAATCTTTCAATCTTCCTTGGACACAGGGGTGATGCCAGAGGACTGGAAGGTTGCTAATGTTACTCCCCTGTACAAAAAGGGGCAGAAGGACAAACCTGGGAACTACAGGCCAGTCAGTCTAACGTCAGTACTGGAGGGAAGTGTGCAGTGGCATCCCCCAGGGATTGGTTTTGGGACCACTGCTCTTTTTAATATATATTAATGATCTGGACTTGGGTGTAGGGAGCACAGTTTCCATGTTTGCAGATGATACTAAGTGAGGAAGAATAGTAAATAGTGAGGAGGATAGTAACCATCTGCAAGAAGATATAGATAAAATGGTAAAGTGGGCAGGCACATGGCAGATGAAGTTTAATGCAGAGAAGTGTGAGGTGATAGATTTTGGAAGAAGAAATGAGGGGAGGCAATATAGGCTAGATAGTACAATTTTGAGGGGTGTGAGGGAACAGAGAGACCTGGGGATTTGTGTGACTCTTTGAAGGTGGCAGGACAGATAGACAAAGCCGTTAAGAAGGCATATGGGATACTAGGCTTTCTACATAGAGGTATAACAACAACAACAACAACAAATTACATTTATAGAGTGCCTTTCACGTCGGGAGGACGTCCCAAGGCGCTGCACAGGAGGCGTGTGACCCGAGCTGAGAGGGGAGTGTTTGGCAAGGGGTTAAACACGAAGGGGAGGTAGAAGAGTTCGGGGTGGAACAAAAGGCACGATCGAAGAGGAAAGTCTTCAAACCGGCCTTGAAAGAGCAAAGGGAAGAAACGAGACGGAGGGATTGAGGGATGGTATTCCATAGGGTGGGAGCGGAGAAACTGTTGGCCTGGCCTCCGATGGTGGGGCGGTTCGGGCGGGGGGCTTGGAGCAGGCCAAGTCCTGTTGAACGGAGGGTCCGGGTGGGCTTGTAGGGGGAAAGTAGATCGGTTAAATAGGGCAGGGCAAGGCCGTGTAAGGCCTTGTAGGTGAAGACGAGGATCTTGAACTCGATCCTCTGGAGGATGGGGAGCCAGTGGAGACGGGCGAGGGTGGGGGTTATGTGGTCGCGGAGGCGGGTGCGGGATAGTACACGGGCTGCAGAGTTTTAGATGACCTGCAGCCTGTGAATGGAGGAACTGGGGAGGCCGACGAGGAGAGAGTTTCCATAGTCCAGCCATGAGGTGATGTATGCGTGCACGAATGTTTCGGCAGCGCGGGGGGTGAGATAGTTGCGGAGCCTGGCAATATTGCGCAGGTGGAAATAAGCGGTGCCGGTCAAGGCGCGGATGTGGGGGAGGAAGGAAAGTTTTTGATCGAACATGATGCCGAGGTTCCTGATTGGCTTTGTGAGGTGGAGAGTGTAGCCTTGGATGTTGAGGCTGGCAGCGCCCGATGTGCAGAGGCGCTGGCTTGAGTCAATCAGGAGGGCCTTGGTCTTACTCACGTTCAATTGCAAAAAGTTGTCCCTCGTCCAGGATTCGATGTCGGACAGACATGCTGTCAGAACATCGATGGTCTGGGGGTTGAGGGATGAGGCAGAAAGTATGCGGACGACACTGGGTGCCGTCCGCATACATGTGGAAATTTACCCCATGTTTGCGGATGACGTCGCCCAGAGGGAGCGTGTAAATGGTGAAAAGGAGGGGACCTAAAACAGAGCCCTGAGGGACGCCGTGAGAAACTGTGCGGGGGTTTGAAGAAAAACCGTATACAGTACAAAAGTCAGGAAGTGCTGACTTTGGTTAGGCCTCAGCTGGAGTACTGTGTCCAATTCTGGTCACTACACTATAGAAAGGATGTTAAGGCATTGGAAAGGGTGCAAAGAAGGTTTACTAGAATGGTCCCAGGATTGAGGGACTTCAGTTATGGGGCAAGGCTAGATAGGTAAGGTTTATTCTCTTTGGAACAGAGAAGGTTGAGAGGAGACCTAATAGAGGTTGATAAAATCATGAGGGGATTCGACAGGGTGAATAGAGAAAAACTGTTTCCACTGGTGGGCGAATCTGTGACTCATGGTCACAGATTTTAAATAGTTTCAAAAGGGGAGCTGAGGAGAAATTTTTTCACTCAGTGGGTTGTTCGAATCTGGAATGCATTGCCTGAAAAGGTGGTGGAGGCCAATTCGATAACAGCTTTTAAAAGAGATTTAGATCTATATTTATGAAGAACAGGTCTATTAGGTTATGGGGAGAGAGCGGGGCAGACTAGATGGGCCGAATGGCCTCCTTTTGTGCCGTACAATTCTATGATTCTATGATATTACAGATTTGCAGTTCTCCTTCCCCCGCCCTCTATTCTCAATTTCTCCTTCCATTTTGAGTGAGAAACAGTTGTGCAGTTAATGTCATCTCTTCACAGACAATGTTGGTTCAAATCAATTTCATTTTAATAATGTGGTTCAATCCCTTATAAGCCGGCCGGCCGGCCAGCAAGACAAAAAAAGGTTAATTCTTTGTTGCTCTGCTCTGCTGAGTAATTAACGCAATTTACCTGCCATGGATATTCTTTCAGGGATGCACATATGCAGCGATGCCATCTGAATATCCTCTGCTCTTTCTTCATCTCCTAATTCCTCAGTCACCTTCAGTCTATTGGGAATTCTCATCTTTTGGCCGATGGTTTCCATGAAACTCAGGTCACAACGTAGCCCCCCCAAGTCTCCAAGGTCAGCAGATGCTGCAAATGGGTCTGTCATGACAGCTGAAGGACAGATGCAAATGAAACAAACTGAGAACAGTCACACAATAAGCAGCCTTGCATACAAACTATGCAGTGCCAAGTGCTGAAACTCTCACTTAATTGTTACAATAATAATTACAGCTATTTACTGATGTGTTAGCTCACCATAACACAGGCAAGTTTCCTTACTCCACACATCAGTTTTTACATTAGTTTCTACGCCCTTAATGCTGTTCACAGAGTGAAACAACTGTGCATTTTGGGGGGCAAACCCAGCCCACAACCAGTTATGAAATGAAGGAACATTTTTGTTTATTTGAGGGATTATTGACCAAGACATTAGGAGAAACTCCCTTCACTTTGAAATACTGTAGTGCATCTTTAACATCCACCTGATCAGGCGGATGCGACATCTAATCTGAAGGACATTGCGGCCCTGCCCAGCACAGCCTTGGGAACACCCGCGAGTCACATAATTAACATTCTTGTGTCTCCTCCCAGAAACATAACATTTACAACTGAATTATATTTGCATAGCGCCGCTCACTTTGGGAGGGCGTCCCAAGGTGTTGGTTTACAGGTTATGGAGGAAGCGAGTGAGCCCGAAAAATGTAGGAGGGGACGGGGGGACGACCCGCCATAAAGACTATACAAGTTCAACCCCCAACCTTTAAATTAGAGGCAGATGTTTGGTCCACCAAGTACCGTCACTCCCCTCTACAGTCTATCCTGTGAGACGCTTTGAGACGTCTCGACACATGATGAGGCGCTATATCAAATTAAAGTATTATTATTAAGAACCTGATCAACTGAGCCAGGCTGAGGGGGAGAGGCCCAGGCTTCACACCGACAGGTGATGTCTGTTTCTATAGCAGTCCCCTGTTGGTCTGTCTGTCTCACCTGCCTATCATGGCTGTGGGGGGGGGGAGGAAGGGGGCGGGTGGTTCCTACACACTGACAGACAGTTCCCCCCCCCACCCTGCTCTGTACCAAACAACTACAGCATTTATATGGAGCCCTCCACGCGGGGCAAGGTCTCGCAGTGATTAGTATCCTATGGAGAGAGTGTGTGTGTGAGTGAGGGAGCGAATCCGCCATCACAAACCTCCTGCCGCCCTCCCTCTGACTGACTGCCCGCCCCTCCCTCCCTCCCGGCACCTGGTGCGCGCGGACGTCACAAGCCCTCGCGCTCCCTTTCGTACGCCATGACGTCATAAGCCCACTCACGCCCCCCCTCTATCTCCCCGCGCCCCCTCCCACGTGACATAACGCTTTCCCCTCCCACCCATCCCACCACGTGATGCTCCTCATTTCCCCGTCCACGCCCCCCACCACGTGACTCTTCCCTTTCCAAGCCCAATAACACCCACGTGACGCGATGTTCACCACAGCCCCCCCCCACCCGCTCCCTCACCACGTGATGTGACGCTCTCTCGGCCAGCGGGGCCCGCAGTTAGGGGCGGGTTTCACGCCCAATTGGGCGGGTTTTGTGTGGTACGTGCGGGTGAAGGGGACCTGGGCTTGATTTCCACAAAGTCCTGGGTTGAGTGACCGGTGATCAAGTGAATCTGTGGTTAGAGCACTGACCTTACAAGCGCGAGACCTGTGTTCGAATCCAGGCAGGTCAGGGCGAAACCTTGGGCAAGTTTCCTTACTCCACACACACGCCTAATAATAATCCCTCAAAAAATACCCACAATAATAAAAAATTGTCATTTCAACCACAGCTGTTGTGGGACACGGCTCTGCAGTGAGGCCGCGTTTCATCCACAAATATACAGTCAGTTTTCCTGCTCTTCTTCCCCCTCCCCCGACCCCTCCCCCACTGCTCTGGTCCCTACCGTGTTGTATTCTGTGAAGCGCTTTGAGACGTCGATCAGATGTGAAAAGCGAGGTATCAGAATGCAAAGATTATTATTGTTATTGCGATGTGAGTGCTCCAGCCACTGAGCTCCAGGACCACACCACTCAGTCTGCCCAAAGATCAACCGCACTCATCAAAAAGCAAAGCGAGTTTTGTCTCTCGTGGTGTCGTGACCAACAATCCCCCAAATAAAATTGGTCACTCACTTCATGGTTGTTTACGGAGTTTCCTGAATACTTGTCAGCAATTACTTGTAAAAGTCCCAGTGAGATGTTTCGAGGTGATAAGTGGTATAAAGAATAATATAATTAAGACAACAACGTTTTAAAACATTGGATTTTGAGCAAATTGGATTTGGGCAACTGCCCTGAGCCTGTATTCTTTTTTCTAACCTTTCATCTCCCACAATCTTCCTGAATAATTGGAGAAAGACTCACGGTTACCTGGTCTTACATCTACATCTACCCTGAGGACTGGGAGGGAATCGAGGGTGGGTAGGGCACAACAGCAAGGGACCCAAGGCACACATTAAAATAAGTCAACCTTAACTCCTAAAACAGACTGTAAATGTTGAACAAACTATAGTTAATATTGCTCTGTCAAACCTAATAGTTATCTACAACAACAACAAAATTATATTTGTAAAGCGCCTTTCACGTCAGGAGGACTTCTCAAAGCACTGGACAGCCAAGCTGAGGTCGGGATCAGGGAGGGTGGAGGGAAAGGAGAGGATTTGGGATGACTGATGGGACTGTCAAAGAGGAGAGTCTTGAGGCACATTATCACACCCAGTAACAAGAAATCTTTTGTCAAATCAGTTCTCCTTTGCATGTTGACACAAAATTGTAGAAGTGTCTTCCTTAGAGCAGCTTTTAGGCACCAAATATTCAAATGTAGAAGCTTATTTTCCAGACATAAACCCTGAAGCAAATTCCTGAATCAGACAGTAATCCTTGAATTTGATATAACGCCTTATCACATCTGCGAGATGTCTCAAAGATGGACGACCGGTGTGCTAACACCAAACTAGTCAAGCACAATGAAAGAACACCTGGATACTAGGGACACATTGGAATACAAACCAATTCATTGCTTGTGGGTCGTCACTACATTACATCAGGGAAATGAAAAATGCCCAAACAAGCGTACAACTTCCACTGCTGTCCAAATTCACTTGAGGGATGCCACAACCTGCCACATGGGGGCACTGCTGTCAGACAGTCACTTGAGTCACTCAGCAAAGTGACTCAAACATAGATTAGTTTAACAAGACTTAGCGCCCTTCACACCGGATGGGATCTCAGGTGCAAAGACTGTGCGGAACCAGGGGGATGGGGAAGGTAGGCGCGGTCAAAGAGGAAGTGGTGATGTAGGGAGAGAGCGGGTTGGAGACATAGTGGGTGCCAGGGCGGGCAGGGATTTAAAGAGTGAGGATCGTGAAATCCATCCGCTCTGAGACGCTGTACGGCGTGGAGGGCGCTATATAAATAAAAGTTGTTGTTGTTGTGACAGGGAGCCAATGGATTTTGACAAACACTGGGGTAATGGAGCTACTGAGTTTGGTTTGAGTGAGAACGGGAGGAGTTTTGAATTTTGTTAATAGTGGAGCAGTGGAGACCAGTGAGAAGGGCGTGTGAGTAATTGAGATGGGATGTGACAAACAACAACAACAACATTACACTTGTACAGCACCTTTCACAGCATGTGTCTGCAGTGAGGTATGGACAGGTGGGCAATGTGGCAAAGGTGGAAGAAAGCAGTCCAGGCCAGTGACCAGAGATGGGAATAACTGGGGATTTAACTTGCTGCCTTGAAGGCAGAGAGACTTGAAAATTCACTGATTCTTTTAAATACCGTATAATTTGTTTCATATAACTGCCCTGGGAATAGCATGTTTATTAATGTACAGCACTGAAATACAGTATTCTTTAAATAGTATGCCTGGTAAATGATGCCTGATCATAGAATCTTACGGCACAAAAGGAGGCCATTCGGCCCAACGAGTCTGTGCCGGCTCTTTGAAAAGAGCAACTCAATCCCACTCCCCAGCTCTCTCCCCATAACCTCGCAAACCCGTCCTCCCCAAATAAATGTCTGCTTCTCTTTTAAAAGTTATCGAATCGGCCTCCGCCACCTTTTCAGGCAATACATGCTAGATTCAAACAACTCGCTGAGTGAAAACATTTCTCCTCAGCTCCCCTCTGCTTCTTTTTGAAACTATTTTAAATCTTTTGATGATTTTTGTTCTGATAGATCTCTTCACTGCTGTTTGTGGGACATTGCTGGGTGACGTTCTGTTTTTCAGTTGCAATACATTAAACTTCTGTAGGTCTTGTTTCTGAATCTTAATAATTACTAACCTTAAAATTTGATTTAATTCCTTCTGCAACGAGAGGACGTTCCAAAGCACCTCATACAGCAATGTCCCAGTCAGCAGTGAAGTGAATTTACTTGAGGGGGGGGGGGGGGGGGGGGACGACATATAATAAAAGAAGAGGATTTTAACCATTGTAAGAAATCCTCCAGAGCTGGGATTACTGTTTATATTTGTAACACTTATAGAGCTGAATAACATACACGATATTGCAAAGCAAATCCATGCTGTTGGTACTTGAGAGTTAATTCAGTGACAAACCACTGTATAAACTGCCAGTAATATTTATTCCGGAGAATTTATTTTCATCAAATCAGCTGTTAAGCCAACCTGGGTGGGGGGGTTTTCCTGACTGAGCCAACTATTATACCTTCTGTCATCCAAATTCAGATTAACTAACATTTAATTTCCAATCCTCCTCCTTTTGTGAAGCACTTTTGAGCTATTTTATTCCATGAAAATCAATATGACCAAATCATTCACTCTCTGATTGTTTGTGGGACATTGCTGGGCACAAATTGACTGCTGCATTTGTCTACAAAATACACAGTCACTACACTTCACAGTAAAATTCTGTAAAGTGCTTTGCATTGATTACTACTCTGTAAATGTAATTTGTTACTGTGACATTGTGATTTGGCGCAGACACCATAACGGGGTCTTTTCTCACTCCATTCCCAGAGTTCACAGTCAGCATGTTGCAGTCCAAATAGCAGACGTTCTAAGTAAGTATAGAAATAGCTGCACTAAATATAGGCAACACACATTGCATCCCCTCCACACCTCGGCTCCCTTGGGTGCCAAGCCAAGACTATACAGCTCCTCGTGACGTCCTCCTGATACAAAAGGCATTGTACAAATGTTAATATGTGCCAACCTGTACGCTCCCTCTGCCCTGCTCCATGTCCTCCGCCCTCCCTGCTACACTATCAGTGGTCGGGCCTTTAACTGTTCTGTCCACCCGCCTCACCCCTCCCTTGACTCCTTCAAGGACCATCTCAAGGGCTTCCTCTTCGCCCCTTCCGGTCATCTTCCCTCCTCAGCCCACCCTTTACCCTTCATTTCTCACCGATCCTAACTCGCAGTTCGGGTGCAAACCTCTCATTGTCCAGTGCCTTGCAACGTCTTCCTGTCTGGAAAGGCTCCAGGTAAATACAATTTGTTGTTGTTGTATCTATTTTGTGTGAAGTGAAGTGAAACCACGATAACTGTAATGCGTAGTCTACATATCAAGCCAACAGAGAGAATCTGAGCAGCATATCAGCGACCTGATCAGCAGCAGCCAGAAAACAGGTAGAACATAGGCCTCCAGCACAAACCCACTGACTGGTCCTCTCATCCCCATCGCCCTCATGTTTCCATTAGGCTGGCACTTCACCAGGAAAAGCAATGGCCATCTCTGAGAGAGGTGTCCAGAGGGTAGGAGGAGGAAATGAGAGGCCTTTAAAAGTGCACCACTTCCACTTTTCAAAAGGATAGATTTCCTTGGGGAACATTACATTATTAATCAATGATACAGGTTCCAGCAATTCCTTCCGCTCGATGGGCTTCTCATTAAACATTGGTGAGATTCACATTTAGAAAATTTGGTTTAAAAAATATATAGCAAGTCCCACAACAAACAAGATGTTATCTTTTTTTGGAGATATCTTATTAATAATCAGGCGCTGTATCAGATGCAAGAATTAGCATTCTGTTTTAAAAGAACCGTGATTGTACATGTAATGACAAGGTATAAAAGAAACTTAACCAAAATGAAGCACAGACTCACCTAGCAATTTGTTCCTCTTCTCTTTTGTTTGGCGGCCAACCCTGCCACTGTTAACCGCTCCGAGACATAAACAACAACAACAACAACTTCGATTTATATAGTGCCCTCCATGCCGGACGGCGTCTCAGAGCGCTTAAGTCCTGCATGAAATAGAGGCAAGTTGTTGTTGAAACAGGATACAGACCACGGGCACGACTGTTGGCGCTTGTGAGGTCCCCAAATAACTCGACAGCGTTCGTTTTATATTAACGTTTATTTAGTTTGCATTTACTGAATAACATAAGTGTATAAAATGTGAAACATTAGCAGCAGAACCGTGGGAAACAAAACCTTGCACACGTGAGGCTACACATCAACATCGGCAACAGTAGAAGGCATCATATTCTCAATTACAGCCACCAACACTGTCAGAAGCAAAAGCACACACCTGTGTTCCTTGTGGGGTGTTAGGGTAAGGCACTAAAAAAATACTTCAGGCCTCACTGGTTGACGTATCAGGTTACTGCTCATCTTTTCACGTGAGACAACGTTTTACATTTATATTTCCAACCCTTGACAAGTCTCTCCCTTAAAAAGATTGGCAGTACTGTACTAACTATAACAGAAAGCCGCAGCTGTATGTATGCACAGTGATGGAATCCGGGAGCTAAGTGGCCAATGGAAAACTTACAACAGCACAACTTCAGCCACAAGGCCAGCCTGAGAGGCAATCACATACAAGCCACGATCAGTGTGTTGGATACAATAACCAACATCATGTCAGGAGAATTGGCCACCAAGTTACCCTGGCTCACAACGGAATTAAATAAGTTTTCTGTCCTCCACTCCCCCTCCCCCCGCTCCGTCCTCTTCACCATCCTCATCCAAAACTACACTTAATCGAGATTATCCTGGAAGGACAAAATCAAATGGGCCAAAGGTTCGCTCCAAACCTGCCATGTGATCAGTAACCAGCGAAATGAAAAGAGTGGTAGACAGTCATTTTCTATATATAAAAAGGTAACTTTAGATCTATTGTTTAGACCAGGTTTAGATTATGTAAAGTAACATTAACCCGACCTGATGGTTGATGTCTGAAGAATATATATAATTATATAATCAGCAGACAGTAGGATCAGGGTCAGGAAGGTATCTCACGTTACAAATCCAGAGAAGCCATCAGCCATAACCCCATCAGCTGCTGTTCCTCTGAATATATTTAAACACGTAGCGTAACCTTGATCTTAACCCGACCAAAGTCGATGATAGATACACAGCGGGTCCCTCCCTCAATTTTTTAAATATATATATCTATAAAAATGTGTTAAGAGACAATTCTTTCCAATAATTTTTTTTCTCAGGTTACAATGTGCCCGCGGTGACTATATGAAAGGGAAACGCCAGCAACATTGTGAATGTTACAGGGTGAGCTGATCGGGTTCCAGTGTGCATGTCCTACCTTTACTGATTTGACCTCAGATTTCAAGCGACTGTGGTTTTCCATAATATACTGTTCATCAGGTCCTGTTACCCCCTTTTATGTTTATCTTACAAGGAATTTTTATTTAGCTGTTACAGATGTGTCGAGTGCAACAATATCCAATGCCAATAACTCCCTCCCAGTCCTGACCCCACCATTACTGAAAATATGGCACCAAACATGGCGATGGAACATTATATGAAAATGATGGGAGTTCACTCACTCACACTAATCCTCTGGACGTCTGAATGCAGTTAAACACTTGTCCTGAATGCAATTAAGTATTTGCTAAATTCAATTATCATCGTTCTTCCACATTTCAGTTGTTGGTCAGTGCGCTGTGTAGAGAAAAATGTGGAAGTGGGGGGATCGGGACTTTGTGAACACCCTATACGTACATGTCTGATTAAGAGCAAAGACAGTTTGTTCCAAGGCGAAGGTTTGTGTATGTGCATGTGGCTGGGGGGAATGGGGTATATTAGCTGCATCAAAAACTGCCATGGAGATCTTTTAGCAGCTAACGCATGGCAAGTGGGAACAGGACTAATAAGTAGAAAACAAGGGGGATACAAAAGCCTGTACAGTGTAACAAATACCTCATCGATCACTCACAAAAGCCACTCACTGCCTTATGTCATACCCTTAAATATAGATGCATAAACAAGGCCAACGTCAGCAACCTTCCTCCAGTAGAGGAAACTCCCTCAGATTATCTACCAAAGTACATTATTCAGCCCATCAGTGAAGGGGCTGTGTTGGAAACTCCACTGGAGTGATCAACATGAACACTCGGTTTCTCATTCCCCCCACAGAGTAGCTGTTATAATCAGATCAGCCCCATTTTTATCCGCACAAAGCCTACCATCCTCTCTGGTAATTGATTTCATATATTTTATTATATTGGAAAAAAAGCACGCCAGTCTTCCAGTGATGGATCGCAGTGGAGAGTACAGCATTTTGAATGCATTATCTTAGTGCATTATAGATGAATCATTTTACATTACCACTGGGTATAACCTTTTCACTTCCACTGCCAGATTGATTTTTCAACCACTCCCCCAAAAAACTCATCATGAATGGTTTCATAAACGTACATACATAAGGCGCCAGCCTCGTGACCACGGATCCTTCCTGAAAGCTCATAGGACCAGCGCTAAACCACACAAAGTGTGGGAGCAGGAAGAAGAGTGTCTTTACGTCCTTTCTCTATTGTCTCTTCCCTCATACTCCCCCACCCACAGCCCCCACAACCACCATTTCCTCATCCAGTCCTGCAGGGAGCTGTTGAGTATCACAACATTTGGGTTAAAAAAAGACAGGTCAACAAAGTGCCATTTGCCAGTATCTCACTCTCCTGACTGACACCCACCCAACCACCACCCCCCACTCTCATTTATGCCGCTTCCACAACCCTCTACCCCCTCCCTCCCCCCCACAGTATTGCCGCTTCCACAAGTTGTTCCATTTGTAGGTCAGTCAAGATCCAAAGCCTCCCCACCCACACCGGCAATTTATTGGACTTATTTTTAAAAATTATAGTTTTTGGCTCTTCCAAAATGTCAAATTAATCACTAGCGAGTAGCAACATTGAGGTTACAGCCAAGTGCAATTCAAAATAGGTTACGTGGATTATGGAGTACAGTAATAACACCGTATAATTATTCAGTTAGGCCTGTGTCATAAAGCTAAATTAATATAAGATATACAGTGTTGAGCAGAACAAGCCTCAGTTTGTTTCAAAGGAGTACAGTAATAACACCGTATAATTATTCAGTTAGGCCTGTGTCATAAAGCTAAATTAATATAAGATATACAGTGTTGAGCAGAACAAGCCTCAGTTTGTTTCAAAGGCGAAGAATTCATTATGTGACTACAAAGACACATGGAATAAACTGTATTTCACAGATTCTATTTTTCATACAGAACAGGCATGGAGGCCAACACTGTCATTTGTTATATTAATCGGCAATATCAACCAGGCATTCTTACAAGCACAGGACCCAGGTTTCTATCTATTGAGAATAACTGACTGGCCAATGCTTATAGCACAAGATATGAAAGGCTGAAGAGAGAAGGTGATATGAAATCAATAGCAACAGTCGCTTTTGCTTCCCCAACAACAGTCCATCCACCACCGTGAAGACACTCTAGGTGACGGCCACTGTATAAATGCAACTTGTTGTCACTCAGACACTTCCTTTGTAAGAAGGTCACCAACATTCAACAAAACCTTCAACACGGACAAAATGACAAGAGCTGGGGCTCGGTATTTAGCTCCACAAAGATACATGAACGCAGTCTGTAACGGCAAATTAATACTGTTTGTAATGATCTGGAATACACTGACTGAAAGTGGTGAAAACACATGTGACAGTAGCTTTCAAAGGGGAATTGGATAGGTACTCGAAAAGGCAACAGATGCAGATCTATGGGGTAAGAACGGGGTGTGGGACGCATTGGATAGTTCGTTCAAAGAGACACAGGCACAGACACAATGGGCTGAATAGCCTGTAAGATCCTCTGGAAATTGAGTGCAGAGCTATGGTGACTGGGCTGAGTGCCGTAGGCTTTCTACAGCATGCACTCTCTCCGCGTTCCCCCATCCACCACCGCACCAAGATCAGTCAAAAATCCAGATCGATCGGAGACGTTATCACTACAGTTGCGTGGAGACTACAGCTATTTTAAGGAAAGGGCGCGGCTGAAAAGAGACAGGCTGCAGCCCAGCACGTGGAACCATTCCGTCAATGCTTCTATCTGCTGCAGCACGAGTTAATCTGTGCCATCTCTTCCAAACATTACTGCTTTATTTATAGCATGTACTAGTTTACGCGTGATCTCAGGTTACAGAGAGAGACAGACAGAGTGAGAAGTGCAGAGTGCAACAAGGAGGAAACAATAAGATGACTATATAGGTAAAAGTGATCCAGACCTTCCTGAATAAAGTTGAGTTACAATGATCAGCTGTTGTCAACATTCTGAGTGGCTTGGTCTCCGATTAATTTGAGAGGTGGGGGTGGGAGCTATTCTTGGCCTCGCCTGTAAATTCAATACATTTATTAGGTTATGCAATAAAGTCAAAAGTAAAACTAAAAACATGGCTGAGGTAAAGTAGGGCTGTTCTGAGCGACAAGAACAACTCAAAGGTTATTACAAATATGGTTAATTTAACAGAGCAAAAGTTAATAATAATCCTTGCATTTGATAGCATGCTTGAGAATATACTGCAAAGTGAATTGACTGTAGCTCAGTGGTTAGAGCACTCGCCTTGAAAGCGAGAGACCTGGGTTTGATTCCAGGTCAGGGCGAAACCTTGGGCAAGTTTTGTTACTTCACACGCCTGATAATAATCCCTCAAGACAAAAAATTACTCATTTCAATCCACAACTGTTCGTGGGACACTGCTGTGTGCAATGCACTGCCACGTTTCACCCAAAAATATACACTCAATTCACTTTACAGTATATTCTAGAAAACATGAAAAGCGTTACATCAAATGCAAAAAAATGCAAGTATTATTATGATGTGGTCAGAACGCAGTTGGCCAATTGCGCGCAGCAGTGTCCCACAAACAGACATTGTGTGACGACAGGGTGAAGCTCGGCTGTGATCCCCTCCCCAGCCACAGAGCCAGCTGACAATCACCGTCTGGTCACATACACAGAGAATGGGAACCGGGGCAAAGTGCAAGAGATATTCATAGCACAGCAAGAATCAGCACATCACACAACACAATTTACATTTGCACAGCCCCTCTCACGTCGGGAGGACGGCTCGAAGCATTTGCTTAAAGAGTAGAAGAGAAGGTAATCTGAGGGAAAAGTTTATTTTCAGCTGATCCAAGGGCAGAGTAGATGTGCACTTTTAGAATACCAAGCGGGAGATGCCTGCCAAAGGATTGAGCATTCCTCTCACTGACCATATTAGTTACACACGGAGCAAGAACTATTCTGGGTTCGAGATACACTTGGTCACCAAATGATTTGAATAGTATGGAAAATCTCCCTCTCTCTCTAACATGTGACTTGTTTAATTAAAACATTCTGATTGTGGTGGTCAGTAGAATGCAATTCAACATATCGCTAATACATTGTTTCTTGATCGTGTGTGTGTGTATGTGGGTGTATGTGTGGGTGGGTGTATGTGTGTGTGTGGGTGTATGTGTGGGTGGGTGTGTGTGTGTGTGTGTGTGTGTGTATGTGTGGGTGGGCGACCTGACTAACCATTGCAGGGAGGGAGTGCAAAGGAGTGACATTAAGACCAGAAAGCAATCGACTTGCTACTTTTTCCCCCAAAACACTGTTGAGACTCTGAAGTGGGATATGGTGGTGGGTTTGGGGGAGTGGTGGGGGGAAGTGAAAATTGTTAATAAATACAGTGGGAGGGAAACAGGCTCTGCTGCCAGTGCTGGGCATAACAACAGTGTAGGTGACGGGGATGCAAACAGTGTAAGTTACACGTATGACATTTAGATTTTAGATCCAATGATCAGTTTGGCTGCGTTGGCTCAGTTACAGTTTGGGCACCAGGGAAAATATGTGAATCACAGACAATCTTATTTTAACATTCTGCCGTTACTAAAAACCCACTTCTCCACACTTGTGGCATCTTGAGAAACCAGAGCCGAGTCCTTTGGTCAAAGAACAATTCCAAGGGCATAACCATATAAAGCACAGACAACCCAGACTACTCTTTCACAAACTATATATTACAAAGTTACTGCATTGCTACACACACTCTACCCCCTGAATCTCCCGATGGAATGTTTTGCATAAATGTTCCCCGATACCCAAAGGTGATCAAGCAGACCCTCCTAGAATATTCATCCAGCCCATAATCCTACCATTCTCCCACAGAGTGTCTACATACAAAGCTGCTACAGTATCTCACCCACCCTAGAACAGGGACATCAAATCCTAATGGGAGTAGATCATTAATCTCTATCTCTCTGTAATCCACAAACCATTTCACAACTGGATATTGTTCCAGCCCCTTTAATAAAGAGAGGCAATGCTGAGTGGATTACGAGACAACTGTGATAACACACGGCTTGGGTAATGAGAACAATTTCATTTGTTCCAGTGATGTTCAGACTGATGGGATGGGAGGAGAGGGAAGAGAGTGTGCTGCAAAATAGCAGCTGAAATTCAAAGGCAGTATTCAAAATACTCATCTTACAATCAATCGGATGAACCCAAAACATTGGTTGAAGGACGATTCCGTCACCTGGCTTCCGGCTGTTCCCTCGCTGGGATATACTGGATTCTAATCAACAAAAATTACCCCAAACAGAAACCAGAGCTCCCAGCACAGCGGAGGATTGTAACCTCATCTTTACATTGGTTCAGCATCGATCGTTAAGATCATTAATGTAATCTGTTGGCCCAAACCCTTCAGTTTGAAGGCCCCACACTATGGGACCTTGCAACTCCTCACAAGAGTAGGGAGGACACGGTAGGATTTCCAGAAAAGAATGTGGAAAAACTTGTGCAGGATCCAAGTGCAGAAGGAAACAACAACAACAAAATTACATTTGTACTATATAGCGTCTTTCACATCAGGAGGACGTCCCAAGGCGCTGAAACTACAGGGCGTCCACAAAGTCCTGTTACAAAACAGTGACATGAGACGACGGAGGAGCTGAAACAAGCCGTCAGAAGCAGTTTCACCTTGTCACTTCATGCTATGTTAGGGTACATGAGGCACCAAACATAGAACGGATCATTATCTGCCATAAAGATGATGGTGGTCGCTCGCTCACTCACATCGATCCCCTGGGCAACTAAATACAGTGAAACACTTGTGCCGAAGACATTTAAGTACTAAATACAATTATCATTATTCCTCCACATGTTTCAGTTGTGGGCGGTGAGCTGCAGGGAAAACACACTGGCTGTGACAGCACTTTGTGGACACCATGTAACACAGAATGAGTTGACACAGAATCAGACCATTTGGCCCAGCTAGTATACACCGGTTTATACTGCACTGCTCCTATTCCCCTCTCCCATGCCTCCCTATTCCCCTCTCCCATGCCTCCCTATTCCCCTCTCCCATGCCTCCCTATTCCCCTCTCCCATGCCTCCCTATTCCCCTCTCCCATGCCTCCCTATTCCCCTCTCCCATGCCTCCCTATTCCCCTCTCCCATGCCTCTATCTTCCCTTTTCCATCATGTCTCCATTTAAATATGTTAATGGTTTTTGCTTCAACCAGTTTCCAGCAGTGAACACCACATTCTCACCACCTCCGCGCATTAAGAAGTTCCCCCTAAACTCCCTTTTCAATCCACTTCTCCCTTATTCTCCTCATGTTCGTCCCCATCCCTCCCGATCACCTCAATGCCATCAGCAGACTCTCGTCACCAGCTCAGTAAAAACACGATTTAAAAAGAACTGAGTTTAAAAAACGGGAGGGATTTTTTTTCCTCTTTCACCTGGGAAATTATTTTCCAATAGTAAATTTGTTGAAGCATCTTACATTCTCCTCCCCACCAA
The DNA here is from genome assembly GCA_035084275.1 of Hydrolagus colliei. Taxonomy (NCBI): domain Eukaryota; kingdom Metazoa; phylum Chordata; class Chondrichthyes; order Chimaeriformes; family Chimaeridae; genus Hydrolagus; species Hydrolagus colliei. The sequence continues at coordinate 3,147,663 of CM068754.1, read as the reverse complement.
AACACGGTCAATGTTCAACCTTCATTGGTGCTTCCAAGACTGATGAACGAACATCCAGTCAGATACAGCACATCAGCTGTTAGTTGGTAGTTACACTGCAGAGTTAAGGGAAGCACATTAGCCTCAGGCACAACCAGCCCCTTCCACCTTGTAACTTCCCAACTATTTCTAAATCACAAAGCACAGAGCAGATGGTTCAGGAATCGACATCCTCCCCACCACCGTGCCTTCTTTCCCTGTGCTTTTTTTGTTAAATTAAAAAAACATATATATGGCAGATTTCTCCCTCTGCACCGTCCCCTCGCCCCCCACTACCCCACCCTCCCCACCCAAGAAATAACATCCGAGACCATCAGTACCTTTCCCTAAATCTCTACAGCACTGGCTCCACTCTCCGCGCTTGTGCACAAACAACCCTTGTGAGGATAGAGGAAACGTGACCCAAGCGGCGGCAGTCTTTGCTGTGCTAAAGGCAGTAGGAGGGGATGTGGCACACATCGATCACAGTCCGTCTCTTGCCCCGGATCCAGCGAGTGAGTTATACGGAGTCACTCTGCGGATTTTAGGATGCTTTTCCTGTTCACCGTCAGCGCACTTGCCCCACAAGGAGGAATTTGAAGCGATTCTGCACAGTATCAAATCCAGCATTGCACAGCGCAACCAACTTCTTTCTCTTTAAAACAAAACAAATTGTCGGTTCGTTCTTCTGTCCCCCTCGCCGCACTGCGCTGTACTGTACTTCTGGGTAATAGGAATGTTTGCTTTGTGAGCCGCCCTCCTGGCTCACCACTTCTGACACTTTTTTTTTAAAAAAATTGTGAGTAAGTTTTTGTTCTTTTTACGAAGTAAAGTTTCACCCAAATGGTCGCACGTAGACACGGCTGTCACAGAGCAAAGCGTCTGTCACACACTCACTCACTGAATGTCTTAATCACTCAATCAGCAAGTTCTCTCAAACTCCCCTCTCGTCCGTCCCCAGCGAGGCTGTTACTTGTTGGTGTGCTGGCGTGACACCGAGGGATCTATTCTGACAATCTCTTCGTACTTTGGCGGCGGGTCACTGTACGGTGTGCTGCTCTCCTCCCCAGTGCTCTCCGCTTGCCCTGTGACCTCTTCGTAGGAGGGCGGCGGGGTGGCGTTGGAGAGTCTGGAGGAGACGGAGGCGGACTGCTCCTGCACGTACAGTGTCCTGTTGGAGGGCGGGACGCTGTGCTCTCCCCGTTCGGAGCCAGGTCTGGCCCCCTGCTCGTGGTGAGATGAGTCCGGCTGGGAGGAGTGAGGCGTCTCCCTGTGCACCAGCACGCGGGGGAGGCTGCGGCTGGTCCGGCTGCTCAGGTAACGATTCTGAGAGTACGTGGGCCGCCGTCGGGTGGCTTTCTGCAGCTGGCACCTCCAGATCACAAACAGGGCAATGACTATCAACAGGGCCACCCCTAACAGTGGCACCACCACGTAGATGGCATCGGTGCGTTCCACACGCAGACCAGGGTTGTTCCTGGGTGTTGCCGACAAGCCGTCGGAATATCCCTTCCAAAACTCCATCTGAAAAACCAGAGAAAGATTCCAGATACAAGGCCCGGTCCGTTCACCCCCAGCATATTCACTGACTGCCCCCGTTTTGTACAATATCATCGTTTTTGATTCTTGCAAACACTGACTGTCCAGCGCCTTGGGACATCCTCTCGATGTGAAAGGCGCTAAACAAATACATCATTCACATGGGCCAGAATAGAGTGAAGTTTCCACTACACTGTCCCAATACATGGAATCCTGTAGCGTAGTGGTTAGCATACTCGCTTTGCAAACATGAGGATCCATGTTCAAAACCCGGTTAGGGTGAAACCTTAAGGTAAGTTTTTTTTTACTCCACATGTTTCTGTTTACCTAGCAGTGAGTAGGAACCCTGTTATCAGTCGAACAACGGATTGCTTTTCATAATAATTCCACAAAAAGCTCAATCACTCCACGATTTATGGGACACTGCTGTGCATAATTGGCTGCTACATTTCACCCACAAAATACTGTCAATTCACTTTATAAAATAACATATAAAGCGGTTTGAAATGTCTCAATGGCATGATGAGGTGCTATATCAAATGCAAAGATTATTGCAGTATATATGTCCCAATATCACAGACAGGATTGGCTGAATGTCACTATTTCTCTGAATACGTGTCTAACACTGTTGACTGCTCTGCAGTTGCCGTTATCCCCAGCCTTCCTCGTAGCTTTCCATAATAATAATGATCTTTGCATTTGATAAAGAGCATCAACACATTGTTAAGAGGTGTCAAAAGTGCTTCTGGGCATTTTACTATGAGGCAAAGTGACTGTATTTATAGGCGAACACAAGAGCCAATTTGTACACAGCAATGTCTCACAAACAGCCAGAAAGTGAGTAATCAATTCTATTTGGGGGATTGTTGGCCGGGAGACTGAGAGAGAAACTCCCTTCACTTTTTGAATAGTGAAGCTTAGTTTAATTTCTCACTTGAAGGTCACTTTTTTCTAACAATGCAGCACAACTCCAGCATTGGCGGTGTCACCCTAGATTCAGAGTTCAAAGACCCACAACATTCTGACTCAAGAAGCAAGAGTGCTACCATGTAACCCAGACTGACTTCAGGATTGAGTGAGATGGTGGAGAGGGACACAATACTAATAATAATCCTTGCATTTAATTACAGCGCATTTCACATCTTATCGACGTCTCAAAGTGTTTCACAGAATATACTGTAAAGTGAATTGACTGTATATTTGTGGATGAAAAGCGGCAGCCAATTGCACACAGCAGCGTCCCACAAACAGCCATGGATTGAAATGACCAATTTTTTTTTTGAGGGATTATTATTAGGTGTGTGGAGTAAGGAAACTTGCCCAAGGTTTCGCCCTGCCTGGAATCAAACCAAGTTCTCTCGCTTGTAAGGCAAGTGTTCTAATCATAGAGCTACGGGACTCCACAATTGAGCTACAGGACTCCAAGTGTGATGGAATCTGATGTTCCTAAGCATAATTCATTCTTTGGTTTCCAGAGATGATAATTAGGAACGATAACTTAGACAGATAGCCACAACAATGCTGGGCAGTTGTCACCGTTCATCACTTAGGAGAAACCAGAAAATAGGAATAAGATACCAGTAAATATCCGCAGCAGCTTCAGGTTCTATTTGGAACAGGGTGTGAATCTGTCCACTCCCTCCCTCAGCAGGCTCTGTCCTGCTCTATGTCCCCCCTACTCAAAACAAACCCATCTAGTTATCCCATGGAATCAGACACAGCTCTCACCGTTTGCTCTTCGTTTTCAAACACTTCCTTCGCTTCTTCGTACCCACAGTTTTCCTCCATACATTCCCGCTCGATGTTGCCCTGTCGGATCTCCTCCAGAAAACTGTTTGCTCTTGGAACCCGCTTCAGGATGGAGTTGGCATCTTTGGATGTGAGGAACACTGCAGAGACAATGGATGTTTAAAGCCAACTCCAGAGGATTTTTTGAGTTACAAAGCTTAGTTAATGACTGGATTCAGAGTGGAAGAGACCGTTTTTCAGTACATCTCGATTGGCTCACAATTATGGTTTTGAAGTCCATTCCATTCTCATTCTGGGAATTTCAATGGTGGCAAGCATGTAACTCGGTCTGGTTTCCAGTTACCCTGCCTGCCTCCCCCACATCTGGTGCCTCACTAGCACTGCCTTCCTCCAGCTCAGCCACATTGCCTAATATAACCACAACAAAATTACATTTGTACAGCACGTTTCACGTCGGGAGGACCCTGGTCCATGCTTTTGTCACCTCTCGGCCGGGCTGCTCTAACGCCCTCCTCGCCAGTCTCCCCTCCTCCACCATCCACATAATTCAGCTCATTCAAAACGCCGCCACCCACATTCTCGCCCGCACTAAACTTCAAACCCCTGATTACCCCAGTCCTTGCCAAACTGCACTAGCTCCCTGTCACAGAATGGATCAACTTCAAGGTTCTCACGTTTTGTGTTTAAATCCCGCCCAGCATGGTAGGCGCTATATAATTGCACATTGTTATTGTTTGGAAACTCTTAAGTTTGGTGATGAGTTTCCACACATTTCAGACACCCAGCTGACCTAAAACTGAACAAGTCATATGTCATGGAAACAACTTTGTGGATATCACCATTGAGAACAGCCTAGAAGTGGCTGCCAGCGGAGGGAGGGGCGAGGACAACATGAAAGAGAAAAGCTTAGACAAGGCAGTCATCTCCTCTGAACTCCATTGCAGCTCTTTAAAATCACACTGGTCTGTCAACCCATTCAAGTGACAGAATTTCCAGCTTTGACAAGAGCAAAACTAGCATTTCATGCACATGTTTTATACTTTTTAAAATATCAACCCTAAGAGGTATCGCTGCACTGGCCTCCTCACTACCCTGTGCTACACAGATGCTACCCACACATGCCCAGTGCGATGAGGGCTTCACTGCTAATGGCATCTTCTATTTTAAGACAGCAGCGTCTCATCTCCTCCTAGCCAGAGTACAGTACAGCTTGTGTTTGAAGCGACAGGAGGAACAGCTCACTGAGCGGTTTAATGAGACCTGCCCAAAGGCACTTTTCTTTCAAGCTGTGGTCAGCCTCCCATACGTGCGCAATATTGTCTGGCACACAGCGAGTTTCAAAGGGTTTCAACACCAACAACAATAACTTGCATTTATATAGCATCCTTCAACCTGGACAGCATCTCTGAGTGTTTCACTGTGTGAAATCTTTCACTGTGTGAAATACCCTCCTTTACTATGGGCACTTTCCCAAAACAAGCCCAAACTATCAAGTGGGGAGGAGAACATTCTCACACATCCTCTCCCCCAAACTGGAAAGGCATGGGGATAGGAAAATCCATCAAACTTACACAACAGACTACAAACTATAGTAAAAGCCTGTTTATCCATGACCCGATCAACCGTAACTTCCGTATAACTGGCACTTCAAAAAAAAGGTCCGCATTCGATTAACCGAATCTTATCCGGCACAATCACTGTTGCACGTTTAATGATTGTCGCAGGAGAGTACAGTACGATTAGCTCTGAATGCTGCCGGTAGTGGCACTTCCAGGTTTGGGTCTTAAAGGTTAGTCAATGTTTTTCCTTTCTCCTGTTTTTCTCTCTCTGTTTTTTCTCTCTCTCCCTCTCCTTCCTTCCTCTATTTCTCTCCCTCTCTCTTTCTATCTCTTCCCCTTTATTTCTGCCAAAAGCAGAGCTGCCAACCTTCAAGGAAGATTGACAGGAAGGTTGTAGTAATTTTTCAGGAAGGTTTGTTACATTTTCAGGAAGGATTTTGTTATTGCCTCTATCACTTCAGTATCAGCCAATAGTTAAGCCAAGGCTCGACATTAACAGGCATCCAGGCACCCTGGACACCTTAATTTTGCACGTCCGCGATTTACATCCGTGGTTTAAATTTTCAAGTTTCACTCCTCCAAACAAGGGAACGCATTCATCCGCGTATTGGTGTGTATTCATCCGCTCTGCGTTTCCCGCCTTTCAGCAACTTTACTATGCCACGTGGTCTAGCTGCACTCGTGGATCTACAGGTACTGTGTGTATGAACAGCTAGCGTATAGCACTAGGACCCAGTTCCTAAGTTGCAATCAACCAGCGACAACGTTTCTCTCTTAGGATTAAGGTAAATACAACACTTCTCTCTATAGTATTTCACTTTCTCTTCTCCATTAAACTGATTTCTTCCATCCTTCCCCTACTGAACATAGATGGTGCAAGGGGGATTTAGCTTATATTATGAAATGGCAAAAAATCAGAAGTTATTTATCTGGGATCGGGAGGATGGAAGGGAGCATGTAAAAGCAGAAGGCTTCCGCAAAAATCGGAAGGGTTGGCAGCTCTGCAAAAGAACCAGTGGGGAGACAAGGAGAAATATCTTTAAGCAGCAAGTTGTTACGGGCTGAAATGCACTGCTGAAAGGGTGGTGGAAACGGATTCAATAATAATTTTCAATAGCAATTAAATATTTAGTTGTAAAGGAATAAAATATTGCAAGGCTAGGAGTAAAGACTTGCAGCAGGTAAAACCACTCCAGCACCTCGGGACATCATCCTGACATGAAAGGCGCTAAACAAGAATAATTTTGTTGTTTGTTGTTAAAGAGGGGGACTGGGACTAATTGGAACTAACTTAAAGAGCTGGCACAAGCACGATGGGCCAAAAGGCCTCCTTCTGAGCTGTTGGATTCTCTGATTGTATGATAAACCAACTTGATCACCTTAAATTTTCTTGGATTCTACTAGATACAAACTGGAGATATGAACTGAATAATCCCACTCTGCAGCCACCCCTACAGCTTCTCTTTTTGTGAAGGTACTGATCAAATCCTTCTGTCTAAAGCCAGCTCCACACATATCCCACACATGTCCCACTCCTTTGTAGGGAGAGAATCTCTTACCACTCGTCTCATTTAAGACTTTTTCAATTTTTTAACATATTGCTCTCGTTCTGCTCTAATATTCTAAGTCGGATTATCTCTCTTACATTTAAGCCTCGCATCATGTTAAAAGAGCTGGATCACATGACCCTCTACAAACTTAACAAAAATAATTTCAGATCCTCGTGACTGAGCCTTTCTCACAGCTTTAACATTTCAATCCTGGATTCTGCTTGTTCCCCTTCTCTAAACCCTCACCAATCTTCTGTTGAAGTTTCTCCAAAACCTGAGATAATCCTATTCCTGCACCTACCCGGATTCCACGGCTTGTATTCATTCAGAATAATGATCTAAAAACAGATCATTTGTACTGTTCTCCAACTGTGTGTTCATACAAATGCACAAAGGGCAAACCTGGCAGCTACTACATATTACGCTGAAATCAGGTTGTGGATTCCTGAAGCGCAGTGGTTACCACGCTCACCTAGCAAACAGGCAGGGTGACACCTTAGGTAACTTTTCTTATGCCACATACCTCTGTTTACTCAGCAGAAAGTAGGAACCCAATGGTTAGTCAATTGACTAAGATTACTTTATGGGGCTAATAATCCCTGCAAAATAAATAATAATACAGTAAAAGCCCATTTATCCGGCACCCTCGGGACCTGGCCAATGCCTGTTAAAGTACGTGCCGGATATTCAGCCGAAAACACAAAAAAAACAGCGTTGTCCCACAAGCCGTTGTGGATTGAGTAACCAGTATCAACCGTAACTTGCAACCAGTAGATATTTGAAGCGCTTTGAGTCATTTTCCCTGACATGAATGGTGCTTTATCAAAACACAGGGATGATGATTAATTACTGTGAAACACTTCTGAGACATTTCAACATCTTAGGCAGTATAAAAACACAAGTTCATTCATTCTTTTCCTGTGAAATCTGACGATGGTGAAATAATATGATTTCAATTAAGGGTGTTTGAATGGAATATGCTTCGTGGTACATTTGTCATTGAGAGCAATGTGGTAAACAATGAGATTACATGTGGGGAGTAAGGTGGGAATAGAGTGGCGATTACAGCAGTAAATCCGAGCACAAATCACGAGCAACACGCACAATTGATCAGGGAGCATTCACAGTGTACGGTGTAGAAACAGCTGAAAGTGAAGAGGAGACACAGTGAGGGAGTGACACCTGTAAATACACAGGGAGGTTTGGGGGTTAAAGTGCAACAGTCAATGATGAAAAATCAGTAACCAAACCAGCCAGGAGGAAGGCCTGGAACTCGAGAGAAGGCTCCCGGGAGCTGTGAAAGTGACAGGCTGCAATTTAAAGAGGCCCAAGGGGAACTCCAGTGACAGCCCCAACGCTAAAACAGCCCCTGTGGAGCCCGTCAGTGACAGCAAATATCTGACCCCCAGACCATCGATGTTCTGACAGCATGTCTGTCCGACATTGAGTCCTGGACGAGGGACAACTTCCTCCAATTGAACGTGAGTAAGACCGAGGCCCTCCTGATTGGCTCAAGCCAGCGCCTCCGCACATCGGGCGCTGCCAGCCTCAACATCCAAGGCTGTACTCTCCACCTCACAAAGCCAGTCAGGAACCTCGGCATCACGTTCGACCGTAAACTCTCCTTCCTCCCCCGCATCCGCGCCTTGACCGGCACCGCTTATTTCCACCTGTGCAACATTGCCAGGCTCCGCAATTATCTTACCCCCCCACGCTGCCGAAACACTCGTGCACGCGTACATCACCTCAAGGCTGGACTACGGAAACTCTCTCCTCGTCGGCCTCCCCAGTTCCTCCATTCACAGGCTGCAGGTCATCCAAAACTCTGCAGCCCGTGTATTATCCCGCACCCGCCTCCGCGACCACATAACCCCCACCCTCGCCCGTCTCCACTGGCTCCCCATCCTCCAGAGGATCGAGTTCAATATCCTCGTCCTCACCTTCAAGGCCTTACATGGCCTTGCCCCGCCCTATTTAACCAATTTACTCTCCCCCTACAAGCCCACCCGGACCCTCCGTTCAGCAGGACTTGGCCTGCTCCAAGCCCCCCGCCCGAACCGCCCCACCATCAGAGGCCGGGCCTTCAGTTTTTCTGCTCCGACCCTATGGAATTCCATCCCCCAATCCCTCCGTCTCGTTTCTTCCCTTTCCTCTTTCAAGGCCGGTTTGAAGACTTTCCTCTTCGACCGTGCCTTTTGTCCCCCCCCGAATTTTTCGACCTCCCCTACGTGTTTCACCCCTTCCCAAACACTCCCCTCCCAGCTCGGGTCACACGCCTCCTGTGCAGCGCCTTGTGACGTCCTCCCGACGTGAAAGGTGCTTTATAAGTGTAATTTGTTGTTGTTGTTGTTGTTGACGTGTTGCACAAAGTCACGGTCAATCTCTGACATACTGCACCACTGTCAGTCACATTTTTATAAAACAACTGCTTACTGTAGACTGCAGATGCTCTGAGGGATTTACTACCAACACACACTGGCATTGTGGAGTCCTATAGTTTACTGGTTAGAGTACTCGCCTTGCAAGCGAGAGGACCTGGGTTTGATTCCCAGCATGGCAAATTTCCTTATTCCACACACGCCACTGTTTACCTAGCGGTAAGAGGATTGTTAGTCGATTGGCGGATCGATTTCTGGGGGTAATAATTCCTTCAAAATAAATAAAAATACCCAATCCACGACCATTTGTAAGACACTGCAGTGCACAATTGGCTGTTGCGTTTCTCCCTCAAATACAGTCAATTCATTTTACATCTATTGTGTGAAGCGCTTTTTGACATCTTGAAAGATTTGATAAAGATCTACATCAGATCAAGGATTATTATTAAATCTATAATATAATAATATATAATTATTATACAAGGGTGGTGGAAACAGATTCAATAAGAACTTCCAAAAGGGAATTAGACAGACAGACAGACAGACAGACAGACAGACAGACAGACAGACAGACACAGACAGACAGACAGACAGACAGACAGACAGACTTTGAAAAGGAAAAATTTGCAAGGATATTATAATATAGTAAGAATAATCCTTGCATTTGATATAGCACTTTCACATCTTATCGATATCTCAAAGTGCTCCACAGAATATACTGTAAAGTGAATTGACTGTATATTTGTGGGCAAATTGCGGCAGCCAATTGTGCACAGCAGTGTCCCACAAACAGTCGTGGATTGAAATGACCAATTTTTATCATTGTGATTTTTGTGGGACCGATTATTATTAGGCGTGTGTGTGGAGTAAGGAAACTTGTCCATGGTTTTGCTCTGATCTGCCTGGATTCGAACACAAGTCTCACACTTGTACGGTGAGTGCTCTAACCACTGAGCTGCAGGAGCTCCATGGGGGAAGATAGAGCAGGCAGTGGGACTGGTTGGGTAGCTCTTTCAAAGAGCCGGAGCAGGCAAGCTGGGCCGAATGGCCTCTTTCTGTGCTGTGAATCTACCTAGGTTATCTTGTTATTTTTATGATTATTTTGTTGGTTGGCCTCCCTGGCATTAGGGTAAGGCTGGAAACCTTCAACTTGGATGTGGTGCTGGTGCCAATTGCCTGAAGAGAACAGATGGTTTGAGTTTAATTAAAAGTTATAAGAAAATTAATTCTACTCACTTCTTGCCATCCTGTGAAACCTCTTCTCTGTATGGAGTACATATACCTGCAAATAAAACAGAAACAAGGCTGAATAACCAGTTGCCCTGCAATTCTACTCACTTCGAGGCATTTCAATGTGATAAGGCGATTTGTCAAATCCAAGCATCCTTTATTTGATTGAATATTTCTTGATATCTGGCACAAATAATCCCTTCAAAAGATTTTTTTTTAAATAATAATTTGTTCATTCAAACCATGATTTTTTGTGGGACTCTGCTGTGAGCAATCGGCTGCCGAGTTTCACCCACAAAATGCAGTCACTTCACTTCTATTAAACATTTTATTTGGCGCTGATCGGTGAAAGTCAGTGAGCATCCAGAGCTGAACACAACTGGAGGCTGCTTAGCTAAGAACCAAGGCTTTCCAGTCACTTGGACAGGCATCATTAATTCTCAGACAACAGCTAAATAAAGAAGCACACGCCAGCTGTGCCCTGACCTGCTGCCCAGAGAGTGACTCAAACCATGAGTCAGACACCAAACACCTGCCAGACTTGCTATTACTATTTCTCTTTCTGAGCCATTTCTTCAACTGATAGAGAAAGCTGGGGCCTGTTCACAGGCATCTGCCATTGGGGCTTTACATCTCTTTAGACACTCGTTTGTGGGACACTGCTGTATACGATTGGCTATGATGTTCCTCTCACAAAATATACATCTTCCCCATCTCCCCCAAAAGGATACAATTCAAGATCCTGGACCTCACCTTCAAAGCCCTCCAAGGCCTTGTCCCACCCTACATCTGTGACCTCCTAACCCCCTACCAACCTGCCCGTCCCCTCCGCTCAGCGAGCTCTGGCCTGCTCCATGTCCCCATATCCACCTGCCCCTCCATCGGCGGGCGAGCCTTCAGCCACTCTTCCATCCAGCAATCCCTCCACCTTGCCCCTCCCTAGCCTCCTTCGTCCCACCTCCTCTCACCTTGACGGTCCCATCGGTCACCCCAAATCCCCTCCTATACCTCTACCCTCCCCGTTCCTGACCCCAGCGTGGATCTGAAACACTGACTGTCCAGCGCCTCCTGACGTGAAAGGCGCTATACAAGTGTAATTTTGTTGTTGTTATTCAATCTCCCTTATAACTGAAGAAAGCTGCTCATATCAGAAGAGGAAAACACTTGTATTTCAAACACATATAGCTAACGTCGTACAGTTAAAAGTTGGAACCGTGCTGGGTTGCTGACAATAAGCCCATCGCAGACCGTTAGTCCAAATTGTTCCTTTAAATGAACCAAACAAAGAATACCTTCCACATTTAACAGCTAGCGGCTTTCAGGAGGGATCATCTATCTCAAAAATATATTGAGGCTACGTTAATCCGCTGTGGATTTGGCATGCGTTCCGCCTCACTGGGCTGTCGAGCGCAACATTTGACCCGTCAAGTTTTACATTTTTCATGATATTCTGTCCACTCTGGCTTCACAAACAAAATTGCCAATTACTGTCAACACAGACACAGTCAGCCAGTGGAAGCAGTTATCTCTGGCTGTCAGATAGGCAGGCTGTCTGGCATCCGTGCTCCTGAGGCAGGAACCCCTCCCCCCAAATCACCAGAGATATTCCTGACCACAGCAGTAACAATCATTATAATTCCCCGCATTTGAAACAGCACCTATAACGTCAGTGCCTTTCAAAATGCTTCACAGGCAATTGCTGTCAAGTGTAGTTAGTGACTGTATTTATAGGCAGCCAATTTGCACACAGCAAGGTCCCACAAACAGTCAGGAAGTGAATGAGCAATTTAGCTTGGGGATCGTTGGCCAAGGCACAGAGAGGAACACCTTCAGTATGATGGGATCTCTAACACTCATAAGGACAGACAGAGTCAATGCACAATACTCTGGGGCAGATGTAAACTTGTCTGCAACATACACACACACTTAGTTCTACCCCCACAATTAGAATGAATGGACACCAACACCTACCAGGCTGCTCAACAAGAGCAGCAATTCAATCAGCTGATGAAGTCTGTCCGAGAAATGAATTACATCCTTAGAACACAACAGCCCGTGTAAGATCAGTGAACCAGACCAATAGAGGGACTGGTAGAGGGCGGGGTGAATAGGAAAGGAAAGGGAACCCAAGGTAGCACCATAGGTTTCTATTTAGGGAGAACAGGTCTGTTAAGTTATGGGGAGGGAGCTGGGCAGTGGGATTGAGTTGCTCTTTTCAAAGAGCCGGCACAGACTAGATGGGCCGAATGGCCTCATTTCGTGCCGTAAAATTCTATGATTCTATGATATTCCCCTGGTTTATTAACCCGACCAAACAGAGGATTCCCTGAGCAGTCAGGTGAGTATTAATTTCCTCTGACTGAGACAATGCTTCCTCCAGGGCTGATCAGTATACACCATCAGGTCAGGAACACTCCAGAGCATGTAGCACTACTCACAGTGTAGACAGCTTGAAGCACCAGGAGCTGAGCTAGTGTCACACCATCTCTAAAAATACAACCGGCAACCGTCACATGTGAAAAACAACTCCTTTGGTTAAGCCAGGTGAGAATGTAAGGTTGGTGGAACGTTCCAAAATCTGCTCGAGAAAGCGATACACATTTGCCAAACCAGTTCATCTCATTTTGATTCAATTTTCTTCCAAAGTCATTGTATCATTTTGCTGGGGTTCCTCCATTGCTGGAGGGGTATCCTGTAGTTCAGTGGTTAGAGCACTCACCTCACAAGCAAAACGTTCAGGGCGAAACCTAAGGCAAGTTTCCTTACTCCACATGCTTCTGTTTACCTTGCAGTAAGTAGAAACCCCCTACTTATGTTGTTAGAGTATTGGCAGATAATAATAATAATCCTTGCATTCAATATAGCGCTTTTCATGTCTACTTGACATCTCAAAGCGCATCACAGAATATACTGTAAAGTGAATTGACTGTATATTTGTGGGCGAAACATGGCAGCCAATTGTGCACAGCAGTGTCCCACAAACAATCATGGATTGAAATGAGCAATTTTTTTTATTATTGTGTTTTTTTTTCGAGGGATTATTATTAGGCGTGTGGAGTAAGGAAACTTGTTCCAGGTTTTGCCCTGACCTGCCTGGATTTGAACAGTGTCTCATACTTGTACGGCGAGTGCTCTAACCACTGAGCTACAGGAGTCCAGAAATCACTTTTCCGGGGGTAATAATCCCCTCCAGAAAAACTAATAATTAAAAAATAATAATTTAGTCACTCATTCCACGACTGTGCAATTGGTTGCCACATTTTAGCCACAAAATAATAAAACTATCACATCTCAATGATGTGACAAGGTGCTATATCAAATGTAAGGATTATTTATTTCGCAAGCAGGCGTCAATCTTGTGACATGCTGATTTGTTGCGCTTCATACTACAATTCTATTCTTGGTTTTCTCAATCTAACAGTTTAGCTATGGCTGGTTAAACAGCTTTGTGTTTGGTGTCTCCCAATATAGGTACCCCGCCCCAACCGCGGCCTTGTCAACCATGAAACTCATGCATCCACGGTTTGCTAAATGTGACAACCCTTGCAAACCACACCTTATAACCCTTGCTTATCCACGAGGCTGCACTAAACGCTAGTGTTAGATAGCGTTTAGTGCAGCCTCGTATAGCACTAGGACCCAGTTGCGATGTTGCAATCAACCAGCGACAACGCTTCTCTCTTAGGATTAAGGTAAATATAGTAACATGAATTTATTGTCGCTTCTCCGCAGCCTAGCCAGTAAGTTTGGGAGCATTGGCTGCCAGGATCCGCAGATCTCTCTCTCTGTGTAAGTGTATCATAGGCTGTAGAAGTCTCTCTCTGTATCTCAGGCTGAAGATCTCTCTATCTCACTGAGAGTGCATCTTGGACTTTAGAAAGGTCTCTCTCTCACCTTCTCTTCCCCCCACCCCCCCTTCTCTCTCTCACCTTCTCTCTATTTCACTTTCTCTTCCCCCCACCCCCCCTCTCCCTCCCCCCCCTCCCCCCTACTCTCTCTCTCACCTTCTCTCTCTCTCTTCTCTGTCTGTGTGTAGATCAGTCAGTCAGAAAGCCTTTTCCCACCCAGCCTCTGTCTCTCTCTCTCTCTGTCTGTCTGTGTGTAGATTAGTCAGTCAGTCAGACAGCCTCGCGGATTGCTGCAGATGCGCCCAAACTTACTCCCCCTATCCCCATGTATGTTATAACTGTATGTGTTTTTTTGTGTTTAGTTCTACGAAATGCAAACTTACTTCCCCCTATCCCCATGTTTCCCATAGGGCTCTGTATTTTCCAACCGCGATTTTACCAACCGCGGAGGTTTACAGGAATGTATCACCCGCGGTTGGGGAGGGGCACCTGTAGTAAGTCCTCCAAGGAATAAAGCTTTATACTCGAAGGTGTGACAGTGTATCTATTCCTAGAGATTGTAATATAGACACGCTATTAATGCCTTGTAGCAATCTCCCAAAGAAAAATATTCCTACAATATTGTACAGTTCCTTTAGAATAACCAATTCGGTAAAAAAAAATGTAGGTTGTAATGGTAAGATGGGAAAATATGATTGAAAGCATTTATTTCAACTCTGTTGAAATTCATTAAGTTACTCACTTCAGTTAGCAGATTGAGTTAGATAGCAAGTCCCAAGTATTGGGAAACCACAAGCTGACGTGGCCAACAATTTTTTTCTTGATAATAAAAAGAGCGACTTTTTCTTTTAAAAAAGGAAAGGGATAACATTGTGCAAATTGTAGATGATTTTTATGTGAATAACAAATAAATAGAACTGTCTTCCACCCATCAGTTGATAAGCTATAACGGTTTTATTGACAGTAAAGTCTGTACCTGTACATGTTTCAGCAGGGGACTATTTGACATCACAGGTAGGTAGGCAGTTTTCAGTGATATACAGTTTTCAGTGATATACAATTCATCACTGGTCGGGTCTCCTGAATACCACAAAGGATTGGATTTGATCCCCAATCATGAGCTCGAGAAAGAGAAGATTTCTTCAGAGTGATGCTTTGTACAGGATAATCTTTTAAACAGGAAATAATTTGGTGCGAGATCTCTACAATCTGAGAACCATGATTGCAACTTCAAATCACGAACAATTCCATTCTCTATAGGCAACAACAACAACAAAATTAAATTTCTAGAGCGCCCTTCATGTCGGGAGGACGTCGCAAGGTGCTGAACAGTCAGGTTGGGACCTGAGCAAGAGAGAGGGGCAGGGTAGGGGGGAGGGGTGCAAGAGAGCTGGGAGGGGAGGAAGAGATTTGGGAAGGCAGCAGAAGGCACGATCGAAGAGGAGGGTATTGAGACCAGCCTTGAATGAGGCAAGGGAGGAAGTGAGGCAAAGGGACTGTGGGATGATGTTCCAAAGTGTGGGGGCAGAGAGGCTGAAAGCCCATCCACCGATGCTAGGGCAGGTTGGGCGAGGGACATGGAGCAGATTCATAGGGGAACGGCAGGTCGGAGAGATAGGAGGGGGCAAGGCTGCAAATGGCCTTGAAAGTGAAGGTGTTGCATTCTCAAAGTGAATAATCGAACCTTTTCTGATTCTTGTTATAACAGGGAGATGGCAGTGAGGTCACATCACAGCTCTGAAAATACTGAGGCCACTGAGACCTTTTGGATGAGTGACCAAAAAAAGACAAATGCAGGGGTCTGAGATCCAATTGCTCGGGTTTCTTCATCCATGCGTTTGTCACCTTCCAATTCAACTTCTCAAATGCCTTCCTTACCCGTGATCCCAGCTCTTCCATACACAAGGTTCAACTGATTAAAACTCTGCCACCCACATATTCACCAGTGTTAAACTTGGTACATGCCCCTCACGCGCAGTTCTAGCCAGGCTCCACTGGCTCCCTGTAGCCAAATGGGTTGATTTCAAGATCCTTGCACTCATTTTGAAATCTCTTCATCTGGCACCTCCAAAGCTTTCCAACCTCCTTACCCTTCAACCCACAAACCACTGGACCCGCTCAATTGGCTCTAGCGTCCTGCACGTCCCTCATGCCCTCCGTCCTACAGAAACTCTATCCCTCTGCCTTGCCGCTTCCTTCCCTATCTTCAGCGCCTTGGGACGTCCTCCCGACGTGAAAGGCACTCTATAAATGTAAATTGTTGTTGTTGTTGTTGTTCAGGTCGTACCTAAAGACCTCCCTATTCACCTCCCCCTGGCCCCAGTTCGCCACCTGTCAAGTGCTCTGGGACAGAGCCCTGTTTGAGGGGCGCTATATAAATACAAGGTAGTGTTGATCCCTCCACAATACACTGAACAAACCTCACAAAATTAATTCTGTCGGTTCACTGAGCACAAGTTGTACTACAGTAATGAATCCTGCGACTGAATCAGGTCACAATCTAAACACATGGTCTGTCCTCACAGGTACCTGAAGACTTGCAGCTCCAGATGTCCTCTGCACATATATAATCATAATGTTGCTCACTCAGCAGGTACACTGGCTCGTACTAAATCAGGAGTTCTTCAGCTTTCATTACAAGACCTGCCAAGCTTGGAATGTCTCAAATACTACACTGAAGGCCATGGAATGAGACATGCAGTGTTCAGTATATGCCAACAACAACTTGGACTTGTATAGTGCCTTGAATTTGGGGAAATGCGCTTTTACAAAAGTGGGCACCACTGAGCAGAGAGAAAAAGCACAGGTAAATTGAGGAGGTAATGACCAAATGCTCGGTCACAGTGAGACGCTTGTAAGAAGAGGTTTGCAAAGAATTCCAGAGAGTGAGGCATAAACGATAGGACAGACTGAGTGTGGAATGAGCAATAGTGCAGAGCAGGAAGGCCAGAGGACAAGGGCAGATTAATAGAATAGTCCTGTAGAGTATTAGTTAGAGCACTCACCCACATGCGAGAGGAGCTTGGTTCGATTCCCAGATGGGGCAAAAACCCGAGGCAAGTTTCTTTACCTCACATCCCTCAGTTTAACTAGCACGTGGTTAGTCGATTGTCGGAGCGCTTTTCCAGGGTGTAATAGACACTTAAATTTTTTTTAAAAAACTTGGCACCCAATCCATGGCTGTTGATATAATAATAATAATCCTGGTACTTGATATAGCGGTTTAATAAAAATAACACTAGCATTTGATATAGTGAAACGTGGCAGTCGATTGTGCACAAACAGCCGTGGATTGAGGATCCAAATTATTGTTGCTTTTTTTTCTTGAGGGATTATTACAGGGCGTGTCGAGTAAGGAAACTTGTCCAAGGTTTTGCCCTCCGGGAACTGAACCCAGGTCTCTTGCTTGTGAGGCGAGTGCTCTAACCACTGAGCGAAAGGGTGCAATTGGGTGCTGTGTTTCCTCCACTAAATATTCAATTATCAAAATTACACTTGCTTAGTGCCCTTCACATCAGGAGGACGTCCCAAGGCACTATACTTTATAATTGATTCTGTCAAGCTCGTTGAGGCGTCTCAATGTCGTGATATCAAATCGCAATGATTCTTATTATTGCCACTACAGTGGAGTCCAGTAGCTCAGTGGTTAGAGAGCACTTGCCTTACAAGCGAGAAACCTGGGTTCAGTTCTAAGTACAAACCTTGGGCAAGTTTCCTTTGTCCACAGGTCTGATAATAATCCCTAAAAAAAATTAGTCATTTTCAATCCACGCCTGCTTGTGGGACGATGCTGTGCGCTATTGACTGCTGTGCTTCACCCACAAATATACAGTCAATTCACTTTACAGTAAATTATGCAAAGCGCTTTGAAACGTCTAGAAGACCTGGAAAGCGCTATATCAAATGCAAGGATTATTATAAGGACTACATGTTACAAGATGTACAATATGTGCTCGCAAACCCAGCATCATTCTGCCCCCACTCCCAATATCACTGTCACTACAAACTTACACAAGCACTACTCTCACCCAGGCCAACAAACACACCAGGCCAACATCACACTGAACTCAACCATGACCACGTCACAGCGAGTCTAGCACTGGCTCCTCAGAGGGAAATCCACACAGGATTAATCAGTACCCTGGCTCAGCGTTGAAAAGAAAACACACACACACACAGAGGTAAAAGAAAACACTCTGTGAACATGTTGTACAAACAAGATATCAGATAAGGGCAGTGTGTCAGGAGCAGCAGTCTGCTGTCAGTATGTGTTTTCCGGTAATCTGTCATATATCTCCTTTGCAGCCTCCAACCCCGCCCTTATGATGTGACTGGAAGGCAATCAGCAATCCAGTCGTATTTCAATTCTATCTTTATTGTGCCATTCTTCCACACAGAAACTACAGTAATTGAAAGCGACCACTGAATAGTAAAGAGGGTTTTATCCAACAGGAACCCAAGCGATGCAGACCTGAGTTTTGCCTGCAAAATACACAGTCACTACACTTTACAATATAAAAATAAGTCACTGGAGCAGGTCAGCGCTTTTCACATCTTCTAGACGTCTCAAAGCGCTTCTCAGAAAATACTGTAGAGTGAATTGATTGTATACTTGTGGGCAAAACACAGCAGCCAATTGAGCACAGCAGAGTCCCACAAACAGCCGTGGATTGATTGAATTTGTTATTGTTTGTTATACAACAACAACAACTTTGATTTATATAGCGCCCTCCACACCGGACGGCGTCTCAGAGCGCTATGCCACTGCGGGGAAAACAGTCAGGGATAGCCTGAGAGGCCAAGTTCGGGAATCCTTCCCGGAAGATACGCATCTGTAAGGCGTCGCACAAGGTCAGGTGTAGGTTTGGACGTGGTGACCTCTGTGATCAGGTATCCTGCTGATAGTCAGTCTAGCCTCACACGGGAATAATGGCCACTTGAGCAAGCTCGCAAACAGAATCTGAAGAATGAAGCCAGTGCAAGTAAAAGGGAGTCAAACATATTCAGAAGACTTTTCGAAAAGAGAAGTCTCTCTCCCGGTGTTGCTGGTCAAGAATCCACCCAAACAAAATCCAAACAAAATCCATCACATAATAATGATGATAATAACTTTGTCCTGGCTGTTTGTGGGACATTGCTGTGCATACAAATTGGCTGCCGCATTTTGCCCTCAAAATGCACAGTCATTCCACTTTATAGTTTATCCTGTGAAGTATAGAGACTTCTCAACAACATAACCAGGCACTGTATCAAATGCAGGGATTATTATTATTATTAATAATAGATGGGGGAAATCTATTTTGTTTGAGAGACAATTTTGATGCCTGTACATTGGAACCCATCACTTCCGACCAGCAGCCAACAGCAGCCACGTAGCACTGATCTCCAGACCCGCTCCACTGCAGAGGTGACCATGATTATGAGATGAGTCAATAGAAAAGGTGTCAAGAGCTGCTCCTGCCCAGGGCTTGTGTAACAAGAAGGATCTGAATGAAAAAAAATCTGGCATTCAAGCCAACAAGCCCGGATGAGTCAGAGAGAGAGAGAAATTTAGACGAGGCACTGCGACAAATTATTAAACACGTTCTGGGAGCTCTGACTGAAACCAAGTGAGAAATCCCAGGCCCACAGCTGAATACACCAGGCAACCAGGAAACCTGTGAAGAAGAGGTAAATCAAGGTCTTATGGACATTTGTGAGTAATATAACTAGGATTTACTCCGTGTTTATTTATTGCAAGGTGCTTGTCAGACTCATTTTGTAACACTCAGCCTGTAGATCAAATGCCACACGTCAGGACTCAAGCTCACAGTCTAGGCTAACACACCAGTGCGGCGCTGGAGAGGACACTGCATTGCTGGAGTTGCCAACTTTTGGAATGAGAGTGTTAAACTGTACCAGTGTGTGTCTGCCTATTCATCGGGTGGATGTTAATCTTGTGAAAAATGTCCCAACGGTGAAGGGGCTTTCTCCTGGTGTCCTGGACAAGAACCCTCCCCTAAATTGGTCAGTAGGGCTAGTGGTAAGACTTTACTCTGCACAAAATGGCTGGCAAATTTAGTTAAAATGCTTGCATCGATATTATGCCTCATCAGGTCTTCGAAACATCTCAAAGCACTTCACAGGGTATACTGTAAAGTGAATTGACTGTATATATTGTGGGCAAACCGTGCCAACCAATTGCATACTGCAGTGTCCTACGAACAGTCATGGATTGAGTGACCAAATTATTTATTATTTTTTAAATAGGGATTATTACCCCAGAAAAGTGATCCAACACTTGACTAAGAACCGGGTTCGTACATACTGCTAGGCAACAACAACAACAAATTACACTTATAAAGCGCCTTTCACGTCGGGAGGACGTCCCAAGGCAAGCAGAGGTGTGTGGAGTAAGGAAACTTGCCTAACGTTTTGCCCTGCCCGGAATCAAATCCAAGTCCTCTGGCTTTCGGGGCGAGTGCTTACATTTACCCACTTGTCTACAAAATGCAATCGCTACTCTTGAAATGCTGAGGTGATGTGATAAGGCATTTCAAAAACGTTGCTTCTTTCCTCCTCCTCCTCTGTAAATCTCTACCTACAAACCATCTGTCCTGACACTGTGATCAGTGTAGAGAGTCTGGCTGTGATACCTAGCTACAACCTGACCTCGCTGCATCACAATTACCGAGGCTTCCCACACACCCTTCCAGCGTGCCAGCTCCCTCGGAATTTTAATCAACTTCAGACAGAGCTTTTCAGACACTTGGTGCAAGTCTCCAGAGATGCTTTGCACAACAGCCCCAAGCAATACTACACTCGTCTCCTGTCTGGTTATTGCAACCCATTTCCCCAAATCATGAGCGGCAGAGATAATACAGCATAGAGCAGGAACAGTGGTGAAACCATATATTGAGGGGAAACATTTGGACAGCAAAAACATGCAACAAAGATTGTGGGTTCAAGCCTCAAGACTTTGAATGACATTATCTAAGTTGACTCTCGTGGGGAGGGGGGCGGGGTGGAGAGGTTCTGCATTGTCAAAGATGCCGACCTTCTGATGAGATATTAAACTGAGGTCCTGTCTGCCTGGTTAGGTGGACAATAAAGGTCTATTCCAAAAGAGAAGGGAGCTCATCTCTCTTGGTGTCCTGGTCAATGATCCACTAAAATAAAATTGGTCGCTCAATCCCCGACTTTTTGTAGGACACTGCTGCTCGCAAACTGTCCGCTGTGTTTCGCCCACAAAATACAAAGTCAATTCAGTTGACAGTGTATCCTGTGAAGCGCTTTGAGACATCTCGATGATGTGATAAAACACTATATCAAAGGCAAGGATTATTATTATTAACATCAACATCACCATACAATTACAGAGCGCCCTTCACACGGGAGCATGTGACAAGCAGACCTAACAACGGCGACCAGACTGAATCAGCGCAGACCATTCGTTACCTTACAAAGTATTCCTCACAAATATTTCTCCCATCTTAATTCACAACTGTTTCTCCTGAATCCAAGACGTCTTCAACCAGCAGACGTGACCAGAGAAATTCAAACAATAATAAAAATAATAATCTTTGCATTTGATATAATAATAAATGATAATCCTTACATTTTGATATAGTGCTTTTCACATCTTATCGACGTCTCAAAGCGCTTCATATACTGTGAAGTGAATTGACTGTATATAGCGCTTTATCACATCTTCTAGATAACAACAACAAAATTACACTTACAAAGCGCCTTTCACTTCAGGAGGACGTCCCAAGACGTCTCAAAGCACTGCACAGAATATACCGTAAAGTGAACTGACTGTATATTTGTGAGCGAAACGTGGCAGCCAATTGCGCACAGCAGTGTCCCAAGTCATGGATTAAAGTGACAAAATTCTTATTTTAAAAATTTTACTTATTTTTGAAAGGATTATTAGCCCCGTAAATGCAATCTGCCAATCGACTAACAACCGGGTTCACACTTACTGCTGGGTAAACAGAGGTGTGTGGAGTAAGGAAACATTGCTACTGCCAAGCCCCACCCCAACCCCTACCGACTATCACAGGGCAGAGGATACAGTCTCTATGTTGCGGTGGTGGGCAGCACACTTACACTGTGTGCTTGCAGACAGGGCTTTGCTGACATTTACTGAAATGCTCTCACTGCACCATGACGCTGGGATTGGCATGGTGTTCACCAGGATGAGTCACTGCCTTCGGGAGAGGACGACAACTTGGAAAAACAGATTTTTTAAAAAAAATCAGGAGATATGCAGCCCAGCATGTTATTGTTTATAATAAATACAGGTAAGTCACGCATGCATTTGATGGAGCGGGTTATCACATCATCGAGACATCTCAAAGCGCTTCACAGAGTACACCGTAAAGTGTAGTGACTGTACATTTTCGGGCAAAACACGGGAGACAGTTGGGTACAGCAGTTTCAACAGCCACTGGCAATTGACAATGGGAAATGGGTATAAGCTCCCTTCCAATAAGGGTACGTTGAACAGCTCTTAAAGACATCTTTTGGTTTAACGTCTATTCATACGATGGCTAATATTATTTGCAGCTGGAGAAAAGATGCACAAGACAATTTGCACAGAACCATTTGTATTCTACGCGAGGGCAAGTGGAACTGCACTATCGATGACGGACATGATTGCAGTTCCTATAGTAGCTGCCCAATGCACATTAACAAACATTATAATAATAATAATCCTTGCATTTGATATAGCGCTTTTCACGTTATCGACGTCCCAAAGCGCTTCACAGAATATACAAGTGAATTGACTGTATATTTGTGGGCAAAATGGGCAGCCAATTGTGCACAGCAGTGTCCCACAAACAGTACTAAATTAAAATGACTAATTTTTATTATTGTGGGGTTTTTTGGACAGATTATTATTAGGCGTGTGGAGTAAGGAAACCCGCCCAAGGTTTCGCCCTGATCTGCCTGGATTGATACACAGGTCTCACACTTGTCAGGCAAGTGCTCTAACCACTGAACTACAGGAGCTCCACAAACATTAACCCAAAGACAACCTCACAGACCAAACCACAACAGAGTGAACAAAGACGCTATGTACAGCTTCACCTCCACCCAACCATAGTCCAACAGTAGCTCTACCATTATTGCTTAGTATTTTCTAAACACCTGTGCCAATTGGGATGGAGAAGTATTCACCCTCAGCACACTCCCTGACTGCTGCTGGATTAGGAGTATAGGCAGCGAGCACACGGGCGGTTTGTTCTGCAAGCTCACTGACAGAGGCCTGGCAGCACACTGATCATCCGCCTGCCTTCTCCGCTTTGTGCCCAGGGAGACCCAGGAGAGGGAGAGAATATAGGACACAAGTAAATCAAAAAGTAATACAAAAAACACCCACAGTCGAGCAGCTCAAAAAGTAATTCACGGCAACGACATCAAATTGCATTTATATATTTTCACATCAGGAGGCCACCTCAGCGAATGACACGTTTGCTCCCGTTAACTCGGGACGAAATGTAATTTTGTTGTAGTTGTTTAATACCAGTAAGATGGTGGCACAGGTTCCCAATAACTGGAGGAGGCTGCTTTGTAGCATTGCATTCCCAGCTAACCAATAATTGTGGAGTCCACTAGCTTAGTGGTTAGTCCACTCACCTCACAAATGAAAGGCTCAATACAGTATTGACTGCTGCTTTGCACCTACAAAATATACAGTTAATTCACTTTACAACATATTCTGTAAAGCACTTTGAGACGTCTCGAGGAAGAGATGTCTCAGGTAAGGCGCATATAACAAACGCAAGGCTTATTATTATTAATTCTATTTTGCTTGGTGTTCCTTCCCAGGCCTAAAAATCACTGACAATACACATTTGTTGCACATTGCTGGCAGGAACTTCACTTTGTTCTTCCTCTTCCTCTCCCCAACGACACTTTGCTGCTTAATTCAGTGCAGTAAAAAGCTTGCCAGCAAACTTTGATTATTCATGCTAAAGCCAGGTAAAGCTTTGTTTGTTTTTTTAAAAAAAACAGGAGCGACAGAAGGAAACTTGTTGGGGGAAAGACAAGAGAGGTCCTCTGCCATCAATCTCAAATTCAGAAAGGAACAAAGTTTGACAAAGCTTTTAAATGTTTTAAAAGCCAGTAATTAGGAGTGAATCACAGCAGGAAAATCTGGGGGTTGTGTTGGGCGGTGGAATGTGGGGGAAGAGAGTGAAAGGAAACACAAAAGAGAGTAGATCTGCAAAAATAAATAGCTGTTTGCCAGACCATTGATCAGTGAGGAACAACCAGAGCTCCGTATCACATGTCCACATTTCACAAACGGAAACTAAATTCAATTTTCCATCCATTCTTTGCATGTTGAGCTGTGAACGTGTCATGTTCAGCTGGTGATGTACAGTGTCTCAATGTATTTGAATATGTTAACAAAAATACCTAGTGGATCCCCAACGGCTGACTGGATGAATATGTTGTGTGATACGATACTGAACTTACAGAGCAGAAGGCTCCTGGGCTAACATCCCCAGCTTCCATTGAATTATCTGATCTCAGCCAGGCTACAGACTCACTTCTATTAGTTTCTGCATTCCTTGGCGAGTTGAAAGATGGAAGGAAACAGTCGTATCACAGATTCACAGATATGTGAATCTGTTGCTACTGAGCGAGAGAATTCTGGCTGGTCACTCTCCCACACTCACCCTTCCTGCCCTTCATCCTTTCCTG
Organism: Hydrolagus colliei; assembly: GCA_035084275.1. Classification (NCBI taxonomy): domain Eukaryota; kingdom Metazoa; phylum Chordata; class Chondrichthyes; order Chimaeriformes; family Chimaeridae; genus Hydrolagus; species Hydrolagus colliei. The sequence goes on along the minus strand of CM068754.1, from coordinate 3,123,097 downwards.
ATCCCAACGCCCAGCTCAGGTACAAATCCCTGACTGTCCAGCACCTTGGGACATCCTCCCGACATGAAAGCCACTATACAAATTAATTTATTGTTGCTTTGGTGACACCCTTCATAGAATCTTACGGCACAAAAGGAGGCCATTCAGCCCATTGAATCTGTGCCAGCTCTTTGAAAAGAGCAATTCAATCCCACTCCCCAGCTCTCTCCCCATAACTGCGCAAACCCGTCCTCCACAAGGATAACTGTCTTGCGGAGGACATTTAAATGTCTACCTCTCTTTTAAAAGCTGTTATCGAATCGGCCTCCACCACCTTCTCAGGCAATGCATTCCAGATTCGAACAACTCGCTGAGTGAAAACATTTCTCCTCATCTCGCCTCTGCTTCTTTTAGAAACTATTTTTAATCTTCTCTGCTTTCTCTTCAAACAGCCAACTAGCAACAACATCAAATTAAATGATATAGTGCCTTTCACATCAGGAGGACATCTCCAAGTGTTGGACAATGAGAGGTTTGCATCTGAGCTGCGGGTTAGCATCAAAGAGATATAGAGTGCAAAGCGGAGTGGAGGAGGACCAAAGGCACAGTTGAGAAGCATGGTCTTGAGACAAGCCTTTAAAGGAGGCAAGTGAGAGGATGAGTTGGAGAAGCTCCAAGATGCAGTGCCAGAGGGTAGGGTAAGAATCATAATCCCTTAATTGTAAGCACCTCAGTAAAATGGCTATGTTTCACTCAATAACCTAAAACAAATAAACATATAATCCTTTGTTATTGTGCTTTATCTCGTTGCTAGACATCTCAAAGCGCTTCACAGGATGTACTATAAAGTAGCGTGACTATGTGTAATTTGTGAGCAAACAGTGCAGTCCGCAAAATTCTCAGCCTAATAATAATTATTATGCATTTGATATGGCGTTTTTTCACGTCTTCTAGACATCTCAAAGTACTTCACAGAATATACTGTAAAGTGAATTGACTATATATTTGTGGTTGAAAAGCAGCAGCCAATTATGCACAACAGTGTCCCACAAATAGTTGTGGACTGAAATGACGAATTTTTTTTATGTCCAGTGCCCTGGTACATCTTCCTGACGTCCTCCTGACGTGAAAGGCGTTGTACAAGTGTAATTTCATAGTTATTGTTTTTAAGGGATTATTATTAGGCGTGCGGAGTAAGGAAACTTGCCCAAGGTTTCGCCCTGACCTGCCTGGATTTGAACACAGGTCTCTTGCTTAATGTATTATACTGTAAGGGTTGAAGCCTAGTTTTAAAGCTGAAACTCAATCAATATTCACATGAACTTCACAGGTGTCACATGTATCAAAGAACAGGAAGGAACCCTGCCTACTTTTTCCTCTCCTCAGCAATTGAACGTAGATGCCAACTGCAGTGAGCGCCTCTTGTGCTGCTCTAGCTGATCAGCTAGCTCTGTGCTGACCCTGTATCTCCACAGTAACCCCAAACAGTGCATTCACTCACCCAGCTGCCAGAGCAGAGCTTCAGCAGAAATAATCATCCAAATATCGGACCGACCACATCGACACATAGCACTTTGAAAGAGTTATTTATCATCACTATTTGGGATAATCAGTCTTATTGAAGGTATCGAAAATGGTGACTTCTTGGCATACAACTATAACAAATTACACTTGTACAATGTCTTTCATATCAGGAGGACATCCCAAAGGGCTAGGCTGTCAGGAATTTGGACCCAAGTCGAGGGTTGGGATCGGGAGGGCTGGGGGGCAAGGAGGGTAGGGGGCAGGAGGATGACCAAAGGCACGGTTAAACTGGAGGGTCTTGAGTTGGGCCTTGAAGGAGGTGGGTGGGGAGGGGGGTGGGGGAAGAGGTGAAGGTTCCGTGCGATGGGGTTCCAAAGGGTGGGAGCAGAGAGGCTGAAGGCATACTTCTGAGTGGAATTTATTTAAGGGTGGGGGGGGGGGTGTGAGGGGAAGCAAATCACACAGGGACTCTTTCCATTATGAATAAAGTCCTGCTCTCTCGGGAGCAGCCCTGGCCCTGTTTATTTCAATTTGGAAGTAAAGCCAGACTGTTCCTTCAAATAGCTGACCTTTAGACGTCTCACTGGGGGGAAGAAACCGAGTCATAACAATGCAAGCTGATGAATCAAGCCAGCGCTTAGAATCCATCAATTTTAAGAAACGGCAAATACTGTAGGGCCGTGGGTCAGTAAAATGTGACAAACAATCGGGAAGACAGGACAGAAAGGGCTCGGACCGTGTGCTTCCCCCAGGGAACAAATGTGTTAAAAAGCAAATCCGCCTGCGTTTAAATATTCGACACCACATAAACCAACAGGAAAAACCATTGTTCCTCCATCGCAGTCTGGCACCAGAAGCCACAGCAGCCCACATTACTGACGTACAGGACGACCCTTTGCAATGTTATCCTCTCACCCAGAACTCTCCCGGAGGCAGGCTGAGCTACAATTCCTTGAATGCCAATAGTGGGCAGAAATTTCACCCAGATTGATACTGATTACTGGACATTTCTTATTGTATTAAATGTGACTGTTTGTGGGACGCTGCTGTGCGCTGTTGGCTGCTGCGTTTTTCCCACAAAATACACAGTTAATTCACTTTACAGTATATTCCATGCAGCGCTTTGTGACATCTCAATGTGGTACTGTATCAAATTCAAGGATTATTATTATTATTTTAAGCACACAGATTCTGGCAAATTATTGAACTCAAGTGAGTCTGCACTCTGGAGGGAAACAGAGTCTGGAGATGTTTGTTCTGCAGTTCAATTCTTATGAGAACTTATTGCAGCAAACCGGCTTCACGATTACAGCTGTGTTCAGAGTGCCGCATTCTGGCTGCTCGAAAGTCGTAACCAAATGGAAACGTGGACCCAGCCTGAATTTCTCACCCATCGCTGTGAGAAATGGACATTCAGCATGTTCCGGGATAGACAGTTCAAATCATAGAATCATAGAATCATAGAATTTTACGGCACAAAAGGAGGCCATTCGTCCCATCTAGTCTGTGCCGGCTCTTTGAAAAGAGCGATTCAATCCCACTGCCCTGCCCGCTCCCCATAGCCTAATAGACCCGTTCTCCCTAAATAAAGATCTAATTCCCTTTTAAAAGTTGTTATCGAATCAGCCTCCACCACCTTTTCAGGCAATGCATTCCAGATTCGAACAATTCGCTGAGTGAAAACATTTCTCCTCAGCTCCCCTCTACTTCGCCTTGAAACTATTTTAAATCTGTGACCACGAGTCACAGATTCGCCCATGAGTGGAAATAGTTTTTCTCTATTTGCCCTGTCGAAACCCCTCATGATCTTATAAACCTCTATTAGGTCTCCCCTCAATCTTCTCTGCTCCAGAGAGAATAACCCTAGCCTATCTAGCCTCTCCTCATAGCTGAAAAAATAAGTGTTGCTAGATAGTGAGCAAAAGAGGCAACTGCTCGATTTGCTCACAATCTCGTGAATCAAGGTAAGACCTTCCCGCCTTATCTGGGTCAGTGTGACTTGCGGTGTGACATCTACCAACTGAGGCACCAGAGCGGTTGGAAGTTGACTTGGTGTGGAATTACATTTCTTGGCATGATCACAAACGCCTAGAGGTTAAATTTAGGAAAACCTCTCTGAATCATCTATCGCTGAACATCTCCATGAAGAGGGAGGGGGCAAGGTCAGAGAACTGGAAAAGCAGAGGTCAAAAGAGTGCAGAACAAATGTGAAACAGTTTCCCCCAAACCCACTGTTATTGTGAAAAAAAAGTTTACATCTCCAGAGCAGACAGTATTGTGGCATTCTACAATAGAGGCTGGTTTTTTCCCAAAAAAACTTCCACCTGTAAATCGATGATAATTCAACCTGTTGGAGGTTATGACAGTATTGAGTGAAAGCTGTACATCGACCGCCTATCGTGTGTGTGTGTGTGGGGGGGGGGGGGGGGGGAGAGCAAGTGTCTGTGTAACGAGTTCAAGTACCGGTAAGTCAGATTGTCCATTAGGAAACACAGCCCAATGCCCTCCTACCTTCTTAATGGACCATTCATCCCTTCATAAAAACAATCATTCAAAACAAAAGGACAATAGCCAGACATTTGTTCGATGTTATATTGCCACGAAAACACACGCAACGCGTGTCTACTGATGCGCGGATTGAAAAAGTCCCAATCAGCCACATTTACACAGACACAGACACACAGACTTCCATAAACCCACAGGTTGAGACGACTCTATTCAATGAGGACAATGCTCCAAGCCCACAACTCTCAACAGCTATTATTCCACAGAAGAGTCCCGAGATAGGAGCAGGCAGCACACACACACACACACACACACATACACACACACACACACACACATACACACACACACACAGGGACACACACACACACACACACACAGGGACACACACACACACACACACACAGAGACACACACACACACACACACACACATACACACACACACACACACACAGGGACACACACACACACACACAGACACACACACACACACACACACACACACACACAGACACACACACACAGACACACAGACACACACAGGGACACACACACACACACACACACACACACACACAGACACACACACAGACACACACAGGGACACACACACACACACAGGGACACACACACACACACACACACAGGGACACACACACACACACACACACACACAGGGACACACACACACACACAGGGACACACACACACACACAGGGACACACACACACACACAGGGACACACACACACACACACACACACACACAGGGACACACACACACACACAGGGACACACACACACACACACACACACACACACACACACACACACACACACAGGGACACACACACACAGGGACACACACACACACACACACAGGGACACACACACACACACAGGGACACACACACACACACACACACAGGGACACACACACACACACACACACAGGGACACACACACACACAGGGACACACACACACACAGGGACACACACACACACACACAGGGACACACACACACACACACAGGGACACACACACACACACACAGGGACACACACACACACAGACACACACACACACACACACAGGGACACACACACACACACACAGGGACACACACACACACACACAGGGACACACACACACACACACAGGGACACACACACACACAGACACACACACACACACACACAGGGACACACACACACACACACAGGGACACACACACACACAGACACACACACACACACACACAGGGACACACACACACACAGGGACACACACACACACACACACACACACACACACACACAGACACACACACACACACACAGGGACACACACACACACACAGACACACACACACACACACACACACAGGGACACACACACACACACACAGACAGGGACACACACACACACACACAGACAGGGACAGATAAATACATCAGATTAAAAAAAAATGAAAACCTGGTCTGTAACATTGTACCAGGGTCAGTCAGCACAGCGAATGCGAAAGGAATCCGGGCAAATGGAGAGAGAATCCGCTTCCAAATACTGTACACAGGGACCTGTTGTCAGTCAGTCACTTACACAGTTAGTCAGTCAGTCGGGGGGGGGGGGGGGGCTTGTTAACTTACAGGCAGGTTCTGTCTATATCCCCCCCTCCCCCTCCCCCCCCCCCTCTCCCCCCTCCCCCCCCCCCCCCACACACACTTGGCTTTCATGTGACAACAGTGGGATTACAAATGAAGGTTGCTTTAAAGACACCTGATGGCCTCCACCTGTAATATTGTATTAGATGGGGAGTGGGGGGGGGGGGGGGGGGCATGGCCACAGGGATGTGAGGGGGGGGGGGGTTTCCATGGACACAGGGATGTGAGGGGGGGGGGTTTCCATGGACACGGGGATGGGGGGGGGGGGTGAGCAAGGTACCAACTGAGGGATGCTGCAGCTACAATAGACTTGGGGGGGGGGGGGGGGGGGGGTCCACACCAGACACACACTGACCACCCTCTACACAGACACTCCGCGGGGGGAAAGTCTTTAGTTTTCATTTAATTAATTTTTTTTAAAAAACGAGAAGGAAACAGACCCAGGGAACGTACCTCTCACGTCACGCCTTTAACTGGGCTCCGAGCTGGGAATGTGCCTCCGCAACCAACCTCGCCTGCCGGGGCCGGCCCCGCCCACCACCCACAGCCCGGGGGTGATGGACAGCGCCCTCAGCCACTCGCAGGCCGCCTACCCGCCTCGCCGGCCAATAGCGGTGGAGGATTGCCCCGGGTGCCCGCCCCCTCCTCACCCTCCACAGCACGTTGGGTTTACACCGAATGAGCGGGCGCGCACAGCCTGCCGGGAGTAGTAGTTTGCTGCTGGTGGACCCCACCCCCTCCCCAGGTGAGGTTGGCCCGCGGTGCCGCCGGCTTCTCTGACCCCGGCGGGCCCGGCAGCCTGGACCGCACGGCTTCGTCCCCCCCACACCCCCGCTGCTGCACGCGGCGCCGCTCTGTCTGCTGTGTGACGGGACTACGCCTTAAACTGGAACTACAACTCCCAGCACGCCCCGCGCGGCCAGCCTCCCAGCTGGTGTGTGGCAGCCCACACACTCACTCTGGCATTCCCAGCGAACAGCTGATCAGGGCACACCCCACTCATCCATTCATTGTTTTCCCCCCAAAACTCCCGATGGGGTGGGTGTTGTGGAGTCCTGTAGCTCAGTGGTTAGAGCGCTCACCTCGCAAGCGAAGAGACCCGGGTTCGATTCCAGGCAACAATAACAAAATAAGATTGATACCTCAGGCAAGTTTCCCTACTCCACACGCCTGGTAATAATCCCTCAAGAAAAAAAAAGTAATAATAAATTGGTCATTTCAATCCATGACTGTTTGTGGGGACGCTGCTGTGTGCAATTGGCTGCCGCATCCCACCCACAAATATACAGTCAATTCACTTTACGATACAGTATATTCTTTGAAGTACAGGGAGTTCTGGTGCTAGTCACCATGTTTAACAGTATCCAAACCAGGCTGAGATCACCAGCTACATCCCACCAACATGTGGCATTCCCAGGGGTAGACTACTGGAATGGAATGTGCACTTTCCCTTTTCATTTTCCCAAACAGGGCAAAGAAGGCAAACTGTTGTTCTGTCCTCCCTCCCTTTAGGAATGCTATACAGGGAGGAAAAAAAACATTTTTTTTTAAAAAAGGTATTTTTCAAATGAATTAAATTGGCAGGTGGGGGATAAGACTGCTCAAGTTGTAGGATATTTAGGCAAGAAATCACACATCAAGGATATATCAATCAGGGATACAGTTAACTTTGCTATTGAGAAACTCAAAAATTAGTGTGTGTAAGGGGGGGTGGGGGGGGGGGGTGGTACTTACCTCAGATTTGGCACCTTTAACGGAATATGTCCTTAATATATGTCCCCATGGTGGTGAAATTTTTCATCTGTACAAAATATCTAATTTCAGGTTGTCTTTGGCTTGGGTTGTAAAGTATATATTTTAAAAAGTACGACTGCAAAACACCTGTCAAATGGGACAGATCCACTGTATCGCCCGACCACATTTCAGGATTATGAACCAATTGAGCAGAATATATTTCTCCTTAAACCACCTCCACTTCATTGTAAAGATACTCAACTCTATCTCCAATTTGAATAAAACTACTGCATTTAATTTTTACCATGGTTATCCTGAAAGATACAATTACCATTATTTCTTGATAGGAATAACATACTCAATGAATGAGACATACCTGATATGCATAGGACACTTTCTAGGTACACACAAAGGACAGTCTACTAGGCACAGCTCACCTGGAAATAGACCATTTAAGGCCAACTCACATTAGAGTGTCCACAGTGTACATTTTATTTTAAATGAGTGTATTTTAATATTTTTTCTTTGCTGCAAAAGTTTAAAAAAGTAATGGAACATTTTTTATTCAACAGGTAAATAACTTTTTTTAAAAAAGGGGACCATGATAGGAGTTAGAAAAATGAATCAGGGCAAAGACCATGGAGGCTGTTATGCCAATTTATTAGTTCTTGGCAGAATCTGATTTCTGTTTATTGTTTATCCTTGTTCCCCAAATATTTCTCTATCTCCTTTTTAAACAACCAATTTCATTCTGTTAAGGCATCACCAATTCTTGGATTAGTTAAACTGCAACAGATGGCGCATGATGCAACCTCAGCTGGAAAGCATCGCAAGTATGTGCCAGCTGCCACATTCACCTACAAATACACAGTCACTACATTTTACACTAAGTCATGTGAAGCACTTTAGAGACAGCGTCTTGACACGTAAGGTGCTTTAGCAAATGCCGGATATACTGACTGCCCCATCACATTGAATTTCCCAAACAAATTGCTTTGAGGTGTGTATGTCTAACGCTATGTATGAAAAGTAACCTCAGCAGCTGGGTTACACATGAAGCATTCAAAAAGAGGCAAGGGTGCATTCGGATGTGAAAGGAATGATGACCAGAGCACCAGAACTCCCTGTACTTTGAAAGCGTGCCAAATCTTTTAACATTCATTGGAAAAGCAGATGTCAGTTTTACACAGCATCTAATAATAATGATCAGTATTATTATTGAGGGGCACACCCTGATGGCAGGGAGTCAAAAGAAAAATATTAATTCCTTCTCTAATTTCTCTGACCTGGATGAGCACAATAATTCTCCCCAATGCCTTACATTTACAAGGAGAGATAATTAATATATATATATATTAATTATATCTCAGCTATAGATATAAGCAGATGGGTGGTGAAAGGGGAGAAATAAGTAAAAGAGAGGTGAGCAAACGCTATATGAGCAATCTATTTAAAGCCACATGCAAAGTAACATGAAAGGTTGAGAGACTCTTGTTAGAGGAATGGGGATTATTGGTGGAGGAGCTTCAGAGAGGCAAAGTTTAACTCCTCTGAACGATGAACCCTCTAAACTGCAGGATTCCCTCACCATTGGATTGCAATGGAGATTTGTTAGTCAGGATATCAGAAATCCCTGTTGCTTTTTGAATAGTGCCATAGGATGTTTAACGTCCACCTGAACAGGTAGATGGGACCTTGGTTCATCCAACGGTTAGTACCTCTGACAATGCAATATCACTCCACCCCCAGCACTGCATTCGAGTGTCATCTTAGACTATGTGATTACAAGTCACAAACGTCTGACTCAGAGGTGAGCGCGCTACCACTTAGTGCACAAAGAAAGATCACACAATCTATATGGTACTCTATAAGACATTAAGCGATATGCTCCTAATCCTTGTGCAACCAAATAAAACATACCTAAATAGTCTAAATAACTTTACAATCACTGATCCAATGAACAATTCTCAATATATAAATTTATTGAATTCAAATATAGAATTACAGAATACAGAAAAACAAATTAAAAAATTAGCACAGTATTGTATCTTTCTGGTAAGGTTTTTAAAATATATATATATTAATTATCTCTCCTTGTAAATGTAAGGCATTGGGGAGAATTATTGTGCTCATCCAGGTCAGAGAAATTAGAGAAGGAATTAATATTTTTCTTTTGACTCCCTGCCATCAGGGTGTGCCCCTCAATAATAATACTGATCATTATTATTATTTTTATTATTAGATGCTGTGTAAAACTGACATCTGCACCTATTCCGTTTAATCCAGAACTCTAGGTCAAGCAAAGTACAGGTGAGATGCAAAGTGAAGCTCCCTGGACAATTCCAGGTCTCAATTAAAAGAACAGCGTACTAATTATCTATGCCATTAATTTCAATTTAATGTACTTTAGCCTCATAATGAATGGACAGTAGGGTGGGCATTCGGAAATGGCCAAAGGGCCTTCTCCATCCAAACCCATCTTGTGATATTTCACTGATATCATTTTCTGTGGTTGCTATTACCCACCTCAGCTATAGATATAAGCAGATGGGTGGTGAAAGGGGAGAAATAAGTAAAAGAGAGGTGAGCAAACGCTATATGAGCAATCTATTTAAAGCCACATGCAAAGTAACATGAAAGGTTGAGAGACTCTTGTTAGAGGAATGGGGATTATTGGTGGAGGAGCTTCAGAGAGGCAAAGTTAAGAGGTCATAGGCACTTCAATCCATTTTAATCTGAATAGAAGGTTGGCGAAGAGTGCAGCACTCCACTAAGCGAAGAATGAAAGAAAAATGTTTAAATCCTACACTACTTTACTCAGAGAAAAAGTTTCAGAATTTTCAGCACTGGTAGGACATTACCCCCTCCGGTTAGATTTGGTTTAAATAAAAACAATTTGAAACAATGCATCTCTTGCAAGCGACGAGCGTAAATTTGTGCAAAACAATATAAAGTGCAAATTCCATGGTAATGAGAAAAGTCAGACCTTCACATCCATTCTGTGACAGGTAAAAATTTCAGTCTTAGGAGCACTGGGAACTGTTGAGTAGTTTGAGACATTCTTTTACGTGTGTTGCATCACATAAGGGGTCAAGTTTCTGGTTCACAGGATATTGACAACACAACCCATTGTTACCATCATTAACCGATTCAAAAGCCATTCCTTAAGGACAACCTGCTCAGCACTGTGTTTCTTTCTGTCATTATGACGCAGAGACTAAGACTCAGTTTGGAGATGCACGCTCAAATGTTTGAGATAGTTAGCTCAACTTGTGTCTAATACACCGCTACCACGTACATTATATTTGGTCCTGACCTAGTTAAACCAGGTTGTACATTTATTTTTGTAAAAACTAACAATACTGCTCTCAGTTTTGCACCTTTCACTTCAGTACCATATCTAACTATTCAACAACCATGTTGCTATCCATCTACAAAACTGCTACAAGGAGGTGAATGAACCTGACTTGGGTCAAATGTCCTCCAATTAATAGTCCTTCAAACATGTTATGTGAAGCAAGCTTCACCTCCATATGCATGAGCACAAGATGGGAACTCGGTGCCTAGGCATAAACTGGTAATGTGCTCTACATTAGGGTCCAAACATATCACTCCTCCTCTTCACCCGCACCCCCCAACACGAAAACGGATTCATTTTTCTGCAGACTCCTGAAAGGACACTCCTTTCCGAGACACAGTTCCGTGCACAAGGCGACCTCCTGTGTCATTCATAGGTTAACATGTGAATCCAGGCAACAAAGCAGCTTTGCGAGGAGAGGTTGTGTGAAAAGGAGCTTGAGTAAAATGTACACATATTAGGTCACGAGATGTAAATTGGGAGAGAAAACTCTGGCTGAATTTTCGCCTCCATAACCAGTTGCATGACAGAGAGACAGCTTGTAGAGGCCAGACTTTGGTCTGGATGAGAGCAGCTGCCTGAGCAGAGTCCAGGGATCAAATCTAGGAACTGTCTGATTTGTAAAAGGCGTGCTGACTTCTCAGAAACATACAAAATAGTGTGAAATCCTTCACAAGATCACACTGGGTTACAGATTGTTATTACAGTAACATGTGATACTTAATTATCCATTAGTCTATCATTGAAAGGACAGCTACTCCGAGAAAGAAGAAATTCAGTTCGAAAAGTCTTACAGATTATTTTCTTTTTTCTTTTATCGATCTTCATCACAGTGATCTTCACTTCTTCTCTGTATCTTAAAAATCATGTCAGAGGTCGATTTTTTCCTCATATGCACATCTGCACGAGGCCCTCTGGCTGTCCAGATATGGTTTGCACCCCAAGTGCATCACTGCATTGAAAAGCAATTCCACTGCATTCTCACAAGCTACACAAACACATCCATGAAAAGAAAGATAATAATAATAATTATTATTATTATTAAAAGAAAGTTAGGACAGATTTTCAGAAGAAATCCTTAAGCTTTTAAAAACTGTTGACTCCCAGCAATGGCTCAGCAAATTTATTCAGTGAGCAGTAGCCTCTAGCACAGTGGTTCCCAATTTCAGGTCCCGACCCAAATCAGGGTTGCGGGGATCCTCAGTAGGGTCGCGAATGGTCATCAGGAAAACATTTTTTTTTTCTTTTTTAAATGCTGAAAATGTTCTTTTAATGCTGAAAAGTGCCCGAGGTGACACCGCCGACCATTTTATACTAGCAGTTGCATTGAGTCCACAAAAGAGACAGATATCATCTTGGCTGAGCTTCACTTCAGTTGCACAGTAAGGGTTGGGAGGTCCTATTGGTGGCCAATTTAGGGTTGCAGCAAAAAAAAGGTTGGGAACCACTGCTCTAGCATATAGCGCTTTATCATTTCTTCAAGATATCTCAAAGTGCTTCACAGAATATACTGTAAAGTGAATTGCCTGGATATGTTGTGGGAGAAATGCAGCAGGCAATTGCGCACAGCATTGTTCCTCAAATATTCGTGATTAATCCAAAATTGGGGCCGAGATACCCGACGTATGTTGTGTCAGCACGAAGGTTACAGAAAGAGACGAAAGGGAGAATCGCATTCACAGGTTGAGATTCCACCATTGCATGGTGTTGACCACCAATACTTCACAACCCAACATCAGCTGTGCCACCTTGTGCCGGGTGTAGTTTGCCAGCCACGTAACCCAGACTGGTACACAGTGTGCCGCCTAAACATTGAACTTACCTTGTACAGTGGCATCTATTCCTAACGTTTTCTGCACGTTTCTACAGATTACAGACAGACAGTACTGAAACTGCTCATCGCAATCCTGTTTCGTATTGCCACAGGTATCGTAACAACGATCATGCTGGTTGCAGCACTTTGTCATTGAAGGGATTCCCACATCCAACTGATCAGCAAAAGACAATAACACATATTAATCTCATTCTATGCAGCACTTCAGAAGTTTAGTTTTCTTAAATCGACATCTTCCTGTTATTCAAGACTATATTCTTAAAATATTAAATCGAACGCAAGTATTATTTATCTCCAAGGACCACTGAGAGAGCATGATTCAAAACCAATTATTTTACGGCACTATAAAGTGTGTGGGTAATGTCAAATCGCCACAAGCATATAAAAATGTGTATGCATTGAGTTGATATTTTGTTGGAAGGAAATATGGGATACAGTAGGAAAGGGTCACATCACAATATGTTTTTGCAATCCCATTATACCGCTCATTTAATTAGTCTTATTTTTTTTCCCACTCTTTGAGATTCCATCCCACAGTCCCACCCCCAACCTTAAAGGCCCATCTCAAGATCCTTCTCTTCAACCATGTATTCGGTCACCCTTCCTGCCCTCCACAATCTCCTGATCCCAATCTCAATACAAATTCTTGACTGTCCAGTGCCTTGGGATGTCCTCCCAACGTGAAAGGTGCTATACAAATTTTGCAAACCCGCAGTTTGAAGATATTTGGAAGCAGCTATGCCTTATTTTCCTATTTTCTTGTCTCCCTTTTTTTGTTAGGAAAAGCCGCATCCAAAATGATCAGGAACTGTGACCTGGCAATTGGGCCAGATCCACCTTCTATGATGTTAGTTTACAATAAAATACTGAAGAAATCAAATGGCTGACACAATCAAGACTCCCGATAATCTCAGGGTTCCAAGAGTATCACAAAGCCCAGATAGCATAATCTGCCCACAATCTAAACACACATCAGTATGATTAACTAAATACAGGCAGATATGAAGGCTGTGGGATCAGTCTTGGAATGGAATGCATATTCATCTAGAAGATTACTTCTGCAAACGATATATAAATTTGCAGAACCAAAGCTATACCAGTTATATAGCACCTCACATCCCAAGCATATGTTTAATGAAATTTATGAGGCGAGGAAAGGGCTACTGTTACCATGGTTTAATTAACAGGCAAGTGTTGAAAAAACATAGCATTTCTTACATGAAGTCCAAACATAGGAGAGCCACATCCATTGGGTGGAGGGGGTTTATAACTATACTGAGATACTGGCTTGGATCCTGAAAAAAAAAAACATGCATTAAAACCCACTCAATTTGTATTTAAATTTTTTTTGTCAGCCAGATGTCTGACACATACCACTGTGCTTAAGAGTATCCAAACCAAACAGAGATCTATGAATAGCACCTCCATATGGAAATTCCCATGTTTTGGATGGAATGCGCCCTCACTCCCCAGAGGTGCACTTCCTGCATACCTAATTGTGGAGTACTTAGGGGACTCCAGAGTGTGCGCTGGGGTATTGTGGGAATTGAAACAACTAAAAAATAATGTAGTTTTCTATTAAACACACTGTTTGGCAAGCTTCCAGCTGCTAGGATCACCCAAAACATTCAGACTTGGGCTTGCAGGGTTTGTACAGAACAGATGATTGTGTGTCAGATGGATGCTACCATAGGTCTCCCTGCATTACACAGAGCTTTGAATAGTCCCTCCCTCTTTGTGAGATGTATCGTTTCTCCACAGCAGCTGTTTGGAGACCAAACTCAGTGTGGAGAAACACAATTTAAAAAATGGTCATTGAAATCCACAACTGTTTGTGGAACACTGCTGTGCGCAGTTGGCTGCCGCATTTTGTCCACAAATATACAGTCAATTCACTTAACAGTACATTTTGTGAAGTGCTCTGAGACATCTAGAACACATGAAAAGCACTATATCAAATGCAAGGATTATTATTAGTAGTAGTATAGTATTATATTCTCTCTCTATGGAAGATACTTCCAGTTTAGTTGCAAAATAGTGAAGCAGTGCGCTTGAACTCCAATGGCAGGGTTGAGAGTGGAAATTCTCTGGAAGGACTGGGGTTATTTGGAAGAATGCTCACACAGTGCAGACTGGTTTAGGTCAAAGGACAAACTGGCTCAGAGTAGTGTTATGTTGCAAGGGAAAGAAAGAGGGACCTAACGTCCTCATCATTGTGCTAATTCAAATTTAAAGATTACCAGCATGATAAACGCAATATATGCAGTCATCTCCATGCTGCTGATGCACCGTCTCTTGCAAAAACAACAACACCAAAATTACATTTGTATTGCACGTTTCACTTCGGGAGAACGTCCCAAGGTGCCGGACAATCAGTTTTGGACCCGAGCTGGGACTGGGAAGGGTGGAGGGAAGGGGGGTGACAGATGGAATGGTTGAAGGAGGGCCTTGAGGCAGGATTTTAAGGAGGCTAGGGAGGGGACGATGCGGAGGGTTCCGGGATGGAATTCCAAAGGTTGAGGGCAGAGTAGATGAAGGCTTGCCCACCGATGATGGGGCGGATGGATCAGGGACATGGAGAAGGCCGGAGCCCACTGAGTAGAGGGAGTGCACAGGTTGGTAGGGGGTTAGGAGGTCGCAGTTGGTTTTACAACCATAGTACAACAAGATACTGAAAACATTGTGATATCTACCCTATTTTCTAACAAAAATCATAATTTCTTTAAGGCTTATTAAGACATTGTGAAGGTATCCCAACTTTTGGTCAAACTGTATATGATTAACCATCCCCCCAAACCCCACCCATGTCCCACCCAAACTATCCTTCCTCCCCATCTGCTCCATGACCAGCACAGCCTTCCATCACCTCCATAATATTGCCAAACCTCACCCCCCACGACGCGGAAACTCTTATCACTTCTTATCACCTGGAAGTGAGCCTTTATCACTTCCAGGCTCGACTACGGGAACTCTCTCCTCGTCGGCCTTCCCAGCTCCTCCCTTCACAGGCTCCTCCCATCATTCAGAACTCTGCAGCTCGTGTACACCAGGCACACCAGGCTTTGTGACCACATCACTCCCACCCTCGCCCATCTCCACTGGCTCCCCATCACCCAGAGGATCGAATTCAAGATCCTTGTTCTCACTTTCAAGGCCATTCACGGCCTTGCTCCCACCTATCTCTCTGACCTACTGTCTCCCTATCAGCGCGCCCATCCCCTCCATTCAGCACTCAGGCGTCCACCGCCCTAACCACACAACCATCGGCGGCCGGGCTTTCAGCCTCTCTGCTCCCACACTGTGGAACTCCATCTCGCAGCCCCTCCACCTCGCTTCCTCCCTTTCCTCCTTCAAGGCCAGTCTCAAGACCTTCCTCTTCGACCGCACCTTCGGCTGCCCCTCTAACTCTTCCCCATCTCCCACTCTCCTTCCCTTCCCCCTACCCCGATGCTCCCCCACCCCGCTTGGGTCCCGACCTGACTTTTCAGCATTTTGGGATGTCCTCCTACGTGAAAGGCGCTATATAAGTGCAATGTTGTTGTTGTTGTTGTTGAAGGAGGCAAGGAAGGGGGCAAGGGAGGGGCCGAGGGATGCAGTTCCAGGGGTGGGGGTAGAGTGGCATAAGGGCAAGGCCGGGGCGTGAAACAGGCCAGAGCCTGCTGAGTGGAGGGAGCAGGCAGGATGGTAAGGGGCTAGGAGGTCACAGAGGTAAGTGGGAGGAAGGTCATGAAGGGCTTTGAAGGTGAGGCAGGATCTTGAACTGTATCTTCTATGTGATGGGAAGCCAGTGGAGTTGGGTGAGGATCAGGGTGATGTAAGCCTGGTGTAGGAGGGCACACATGCTGTGGAGTTCTGGTTGAGTTGGGGGGGGCTAACAAGCAGGGAGTCTGCGTAGTCGAGGCTGGTTGTTACGAATGCATGCATGAGGATCTCAATGGCCTGTGGTGTGAGGCAGTGGCAGAGCCGGGCAAAGTTACAAAGATGGTGGAAGGCAGAACGGGACATGGCATGGATGTGGTGTAGAAAGGATAGTTGAGGGTCAAACAAGGCGCCAAGTTTCTGAACTGGCTTAGTAAGGTGGAGTGGGCATTCTTGGATGGTGACACTGTCAGTGCTTGAGGTGTGGAGGCTCTGACGGGAGCCAATCAGGGGGGCCTTGGTCTTGTTGATGTTCAACTGTAAATGGGTAGCTCTCATTCAGGACCAGATGCCTAACAGACATTCTGTCAGGACAGTAATGGTCCTGGCATTGAAGGTGGAGGCAGACAGATAGAGTTGGGTGTCATCCACATACAATGTGTAAATTGACCGCATGTCTGTGGATATTGAAATGCAGGGGACCAAGGACAGAACCCTGAGAAACTCTACATGAGAGGTAATGGGACTAGAGGAAAAGCCGTTTGTGGAGATTAAGTGAAGCTAGTGTGAGAGGTAGGATCTGAGCCATTCAAAGACAGAACTGTGATGGCTGAGGTGAGAGGGGAGGTGGTGGAGGAGGATAGAAGTCAACGGTATCGAAGGCAGCAGAGAAGTCAAGGAGTTCGAGGAAGCTGAAGAAGCCCTGGTCGCAGACAATGTTATTTGTCTATTTGACCAAAACTATTTTGGGGCCGTGTGTTATGCTGTATGCTATACAGTAAACATCTAAAACACATAGGACAGTTGTAATACACTGGTCAAGGTTGTTTGGGTCATTATGACAAGTTGGCTGCACCTTTGTGATTTCAAAATACTACAGCTTGCATCAACAGTAGATTGCTGCTTTAAAAACACTGCAAAGAGCAGAATCAGCCGCCTGCAGTATGAGACAGTGGCAAAGGCACTAAAAGGAGAGGCACACTTTAATTTTGTTATATTTTCATAACAAGGTTGTGCAGTATTGTAACCCCCCACCCCCCACCCCACAACCCCCTCCTGAGAGTATTTTATTTTCATTTTAAGGGCTCTGTGCTGCAACTCTAATCCAACTGCTTCCTATCTCAACTGCCCAGAGTTTAATAGTGACCCTGGATTAGCGCCCCACGTGCCATACTCCTCATCAGGAAAGGCACAATCTGTTGCAATAAGATTTACAAGTCAAAGGTAGGGGATTTAATTCCCTGGGAGGGATGGGGGAGGAAAGAGTATGGGAGTTTGGAGCAAGTAGGGGAAAAGTGGGAAAAATAATGCCTTTGGTAGGTACCAAAATTAACAAACTGGAGCTTTTGCGCAAACTGCAATAATAGTTATATTGTCCACAAAACCAAATGAAGAATTCTACTAGCTTGGAGTGTTAGGTCTTCTGCAAGACAATGAGCCAAACTGACATCTATCAAGATCCCACCATGCCAAAGCTTGCTATCAGAATATTTTGAGCAATTTCACAAACATGTAATCTGCTAACAATATGATGAAAAACACAAGAAACTCATAAACAGTTCCTTGTCTTATTACAGCCCCTCCTTCCCCAATTTGCCGAGGAAAATATGTTATTTTTGCAACTGCACTATGGATCAGCACTTCACACAATCACCAAGAACTAACGGGTTCTTGAGCACTCAATCATGCATCAGCTGTTACACAATTCAGGTTTGAACATTTTCTAAACTTTTGTTTTAATATTAGGTACAATCTCAGTGGGCCAGTTGCTGCTTCACCACTCAAAGAATCAAACCTCATCGGGGAAAGCACAATGTGTCCTAGCAATAGGTTTTACAAACCAAAGGTAAAGGTTGCTAGAACATATTGTGCTTTTCCCAATGAGGTTTGGTTCTTTGAGTGGTGAAGCAACAACTCACCCACGTGACATTGCCCCCAATATAATACAAACTTTTAGAAATGTTCAAGCCTGAATTGTGTAACAGCTGATGCATGACTCAGTGCTCTGGACTATGAGCCCGTGAGTGCTTGGTGATTGTGAAGAGCTGATCCATGCCTTGTCTTCAATAGTGCAGTTGCATTTTAGCAAAAATAATACCCTTTCCTAGAAAAATTGGGGAAGAAGGGGCTGTTAGCAAATTTGATTCCTTGTCTGTACTGAGTGGGGGAGGGAGAAGTGGGAAGAGAGCATGAATAAAGTTATCAGCCACCATTTTTAAGGAGGAAAATAGAGGGAAATAGAGCAACATGAATGGTCTTGGGGGAAAAAACCGAGCACTCGAGGTCCATCCCCTTTACAAAACTATCCACTTTACTGAGCATTTAACTAACCATCACTGCATTTGTACTTGCAGAGTCCTTCTTCCCCGCCCAATAAATCCAGTGCTGCATTGAGGTACGTGTCAATCTTGTGAATTCCATTCCGGATGGTTTTCAGTTTGCCCCGCCAGTCTTTGAAGTTTGTGTCCTCAGAGCGACAGCTCCAAATCCTCAAAACAATTCCCACAAGAACCCAGAGCAGGAAATGCATGCTTCGTTCTACACTTGTCTTTTCACTGGAAATTTCACACCCGCAGATTTAAACCAATTTCTCTTTATGTTGTCTTCTTTCAGCTGTAATCCTCTCTGTTAAAAGTACAATGTAAACTAGAAGTTATACTTTGAGAAATAAAACCCCAGTGAAGGGCATTCACTGGCAGAAAGCAAGGTCAGGTGGCCAGACTTCACAGCTGTTATTAAATGTTTGAATGTTCTTCAAAGGAGATGCCTTCCTTGTGTATTGTGGTTCCCAAATCCAGATCATGCTGTACAGGCATCACTCGCAATCACATTGATGAGGACAGCAAGCCAGCTGGACCATTTACCATAAGTAATAAGACTGAAACATTTAAAAAAAAACACAGTATGAGTATCTATTAGTAAAAAAGGGGAAAAAAAAGTTTCTAATTCAAGGTGATAAGTGTCAGGACATGAGTATTTACTTTGCAGAGTCTACTTAACAACAACAGATGTTGTTGGAATAATAGTAAAGTTGGTAATACTAATTATTCTTGCATTCCATCTATGATGAAATGCCTACAAAAAAGTTCGCTTTGCAGTATATTCCATGAATGCTTTGAGACGTTTCACAGACGTGATAAAGCGCCAGCTGTATCAAATGCAATCATCGTATCATCAACATTTCTCAAACTTCTTCAAACGTGTGTTACTGTTCAGTATAGTGATCATATTTGTAGGAAATTTGGTGTCAAAGCTTTAGTTAATAAACTTAAGTTCTGAAAAAGGACGAATCACAGCAAAACCAGCTCTAGGGTAGCTCTGGGGTAAGCAGCCTATTGGCTCACATCAACACCGGGGAGTCTAACCCTGATGCTTACATTCGGTGCAGCGCTTTCCCCGTCAGGAGAAGCAAACACGCGAAAAACAAAGTGAAGACGAGCCGGTCGGTATTCAGCACTGGGGGGGGGGGGGGGGCTGTGTGCCGGCTGGTGTGTTGGGGCCTGTGCTGGAGGCTGGGCCTGCCCGCTGGGCCGCGGGAGGCGGCGGTGTCAGTGTCAGCTCCGGCCCCGTGTGACAGCAGCTCCCGCTCACAGCCTGGGACAGTCCGCGGGAGACCCCGCTCTGGGAATTCAGACGCTAAGCTGCCAAATTACCTCACATACTCTCACACTCCGGCAATGAAGGGCGAGTCACTGAGGTGTCAGGGAAGCCTTTCTCTCTCGGCCACCTTCGCGCCCGGCACCAACTGATGACGTATGTTGGTGTGTGCGTACCAGAACCCGTGACGTCACCGCACCTGCTCACCTGCCCAGCCTGGACTGCTCACCTGAACTGCAGCACTGATTTCTGTTTCATTATCTGTTTGACAGTGATTTACCTGCCGCGCAGGATTCATTGTGAAACAGGGTGTCTTTGTCGGGTAAACACGGCAGCCAGCCCGCCCCCTCGCTCACAGCAAACAGCCATGAAACAAATGACCTATTTTATTTGGGTGATATTGCAGGGCTCCGCTCGATAGTCCGAAGGTTCAATAGTCCAAAGGTTCATTAATCCGAAGGTTCGATAGACCGAACACACAAATTTCCTATACCCGGGGCGGTTACCCTGGTTACCGCTCGATAGTCCGAACCGAAAATGAAATAAGGTTTGTTAATCTGAACATTTGGTGCGATAATCCGAAGGTCCTAGGGTTAGGGTTAGGGTTAATGTTATGGTTACGGTTAGGATTAGGGGAAGCTTCGGACTAACAAACCTTCAGACTAATGAACCTTCGGACTAACGAACCTTCGGACTATCGAGCGGTAACCGATACTGCATAGTAGTTCATTCCAAACACTGGGCAATGTCCATTTCCACGTGTGTCAGCCTGGCTCAGCTGGTAGCACTTTCGCCTCTTGAGTCAGAAAGCTGTGGGTTCAAGTTCTTACAACAATGGGACTTGAACTCACATAGTCTAAGATGACACTCCAATGCAGTGCAAAGGGTGCATTGCATTGTTGGAGATACCATCCTTCGGATGAGACATTAAAACCGAAGTCCCATTTCTATACAGTTCAGTGTTAAAGAACCCATAGCACTAATCAAAAAGAAAAGGAGTTTCACCCGGTTTCCTGGGAAACAGTCTCCTGGATGAGATGGGTTAACTCTGCAGACCGGCATTATCAATCTGAAGCCTGGTCTCTTTGACCAAGACTTAGAACTACACTGCATGGTCTTTATCCACCAATGGTATTGTGGGAGCTGAAGCCCTCTTTCTTAATTTCAGTAAAAATGTCTGCTTCATTATGTCTACTTTGCGGAACAAGATTATTCTTGAAGGTGACTGTCCAGCACCTTGGGAAGTCCTCCTGACGTGAAAGCGCTATACAAGTATAATTTTATTGTTGTATTTTATCTGAATATATATTGATTATATTTTACAATATACAGTATTCTGTGAAGCACTGTCAGGTGTAATAATAATAATCCTTGCATTTGACGTAGAGCTTTTCATGTGTTCTAGACGTCTCAAAGCACTTCACAGAATATACTGTAAAGTGGATTATTTATTATTATTGAATGGAGCTTTCATTGCTATTAGTTTATTCTGGTTATGCTCTCTACTCTGTATAGTTTCACTCGCGTTTATAATGAAATAATGGAATAATTTTTGAATTGAATACATACTAAAGTTCAATAGATGGCGCCAAAAACATAGATGACATAATAATTCTTGCATTTCATATAGTTCTTTATCCCGTTGTTGAGATGTCTCAAAGCACTTCACAGGATGTAATGTAAGGTGGATTGACTGTATATTTTATGGGAGAAATGCAGCAGCCAGCATGCACACAACATTGTCCCACAAACAGCCACAAAATGAGTGACCAATCTTATCTGGGGGATTTGTTGGCCAGGACACTGGGAGAGAGAAACTCCTTTCTCTTTTCAAATAGTGCCGTGGGATCTTTAACATCCACCTGAAAAGGTTGATGGGATCTCGGTTTAAAGCATACCCAGAAGGACGGAACTTCCATCAATGTCAGTTTAGATTTTGTGACAACAGATGCCGACTTGGGGCTTGAATCCACTCTGACTCAGAGGCGAGTCAGGCAGACTCCTTGTACTCCACATGCAATACAGTAAATATATAGCAACCTCATAATAAATGCCAATTCAAAAGTCAAAAATTACACCAAACAATGTTCATTCTGCAAGCCAAAGTCATAATAAACTCCCCAAATGTGCATAAACATCTATTTCCAGTGGATCTGACTGTATGGTGATTGGAAGCAGGTTCCCTGGCTAATATCTCTCTTGCAGAGCTGCAGAATACTGCAGACACTCACATCCATTCAGGATTAATGCTCTCACTACCTATTCATAAGAACATAAGAAATAGGAGCAGGAGTAGGCCATTCAGACCCTCAAGCCAGCCTGCCATTTAATAAAATCATGGCTGATCTGCTAACCTAATTCCACTTACCCGCCCTATCCCCATATACCTTAATCCCTTTAGTTTTTTAAAAAAGATATCAATCTCAGTCTTGAATATGTTGAATCCACAGCCTTCTGGGGTAGAGAATTCCATAAATTCACTATTCTATGAGTGAAGAAATATTTTCTCAACTCAATCCTGGAAGGCAGATCTTTAATCGTGAGACCATGACCACTAACAGTCTCATAATATCTACCCTGTCAAGACCCTTCAGAATCTTATAGATTTTCCCAGTCACACCCTGGGGAAAAAGGACTGAACAATCGAGGGTTTGCACGAGAACTGGGTAGGGGGCAATGAGGGTGGGGGTAGGAAGATGACCGAAGACACGGTTCAAGAGGAAGGTCTTGAGATGGGCCTTGAATTAGGGAAAGGAGGGGCAATGTCGAGTATTTAATTCCAGTGAGTGAGGGAAGAAAGGTTAAAGGCCTGACTACCGATGATGGTGGTGCAGGAATGGTGGCTGCAAAGTGAAGGTAGCGAACAGGTTGGTTTGGCAGTTCACAGAGATGGGGAGGAGCAAGTCTGTGAATGGTTTCAATAATAATAATAATCCTTGCATTTGATATCGAGCTTTTCACCTCTTCTAGACATTTTAAAGCACTTCACAGAATATACTGTAAAGTACATTTGTGGGTGGAACGCGGCAGCCAATTTTGCACGGCAGCGGCCCACAAACAGTCGTGGAGAAGTGACCAAGTTATTATTGTTTTTCTCTTCTCGAGGGATTGTTATCAGGCGCGTGTGTGGGAAATTTACCCAGAGTTTCACCCTGACTTGCCGGGAATTGAAACCAGATCTCCCGCTTGCGAGGCGAGTATTCTACCGTTAAAGGTGAATAATCTCGCCCAGAAAACCACCCGCCGCTGCCAGCGCCGGCTTGTGCTCATAACTTACCACCGTTTCCAATGAAAGCGTTGCCGTTGCCATGGAGACCGCTGGCGGGGGGGTCCTTTACTGCTTCAGCGCTACGTGATGACGTCAGAGGCACGACTTCAGCGGCGAAAACACCCAAATAAACGCGGATTTTATTGCCCTGCGCATATTCCACGAGTAGACGAGCGTCGCGCTGCTCAATGCCAGTTGCAGTGGTTGTTAGCTAAGCCGGACAGCCTGTTGCCTGCAGGCACCTGTTCAGGCGCCTGTGGAGTGTGAGTCTTTCCTTACTCGCGGCTGTTGGGAACATGCCACCCAAAGGCAAAGGAGGCAAAGGGGGAGCGAAGGGCGGCGGCAAAGGTGTGTGTGAGAGTGAGGCCTGAGCCCCCCCATCACCCCGAGACACTGGGAGTCAGGCAGGAGGGATAGACGGTCCCCACCATCGGTGGCTGGGCTTTCAGCCTCTCTGCCCCACAACCCCATCCCTCAGCCTCCCCGCCTCACTCCCCCTCTCTCCTCCCTGGCTTCTGCAGTCCTCCCAACGCCCCCCCTCCCAACTCCCCCCCCCTCCCTCCCAATTCCTCCCCCTCCCAACTCCCTCCCCCTCCCAACTCCCCCCCCTCCCAATTCCTCCCCCTCCCAACTCTCCCCCTCCCAACTCCCCCCCCTCCCAATTCCTCCCCCTCCCAACTCTCCCCCTCCCAACTCCCCCCCCCTCCCAATTCCTCCCCCTCCCAACTCCCTCCCTCCCAACTCTCGACATTGCAATCTCGGTTTTCGCAAATGTTTAGGCTGTGTATCACATTAAGTTGTGTATAGTATTGGTAACAGTTGGCCCGTCTAATTGTAGCCCTGTCGATACTGGTGAGCATGTTTCTTTTTTGGTAATTATTTAGGCTAAGAATAATAATTAAAAAATCTTGCGTTTGATGTAGTGCCTTATCACGTCGTGGCAGCACCTCAAAGCCTGCGCTCCTGCGCTCTATTCAGCAACTCTCGCTGGAGGTTCATCTGTGTGGATTTTGAGCTTGAAGTATTTCATAATTAAAGAATTTACCAGTCATCCCTAACCTTGCTCTCACATGAAGAGTGACCATTTATGTTTGTGTGTACTGTGTGTATTCAGTATGTGAGTTAACTGTCATGAGAGAAGGGCCTAACAGGAGAGGGGACTACAGGCTTTGATGTATCAGAAGCAGTAAATTTGGTCATAAAGCTAAGACAACAGTCAGTTTTGCTGAAACTGAATGGGGAAATGGAGAAACTGGTTTATAATTTTGGTCAGTTTGACACATGGAAACCTATCGCCATGCTCAAGAGTATCCAATCCAAGAGTTCCATGAGTTCTTGAGTATTGATTAGAGCACTTGCCTTGCAAGCCAGGGGACCTGAGTTCAATTTGGTCACTCAATCTTGCACTGTATAAGGGGCACTGCTGTGTGCAATTGCTTAACAACAACTACTGTACCGTGTTTCACCCACACTACAGTCAGTTCACGTTACAATATATCCTGTGAAGCACTTTGAGACGTCATAACGACGTGATAAGGTGCTATATCAAATGCATGGATTATTATTATAGCTTTAGTGAATTGAGACACCATCGATCTCCTTCTTCCACCCCCCCCCCCCCCCCCCCCCCACCATTTATGTATGGTAAAAGCCCATTTATCTGGCACCCTCGGGACTTGGCCAATGCCGGTTAAAGCGCCTGCCGGATATTCGGCCTAAAACGCAAAAAAAAAAATTAATGCATTTTTCCGGATCAATTCCAGTTAATCGAATGCGGACTTTTTTTTTTTGCGATGTCGGTTATATGCAAGTTACAGTTGATCGGGTGCCAGATAAACGGGCTTCTCCTGTACAATGATTTACTGCCACTTGTCTGACATGCTTTGTCTGTCTAAGGTGGTGCAGCCGGAGGTGATGAAGCGAATAAGAAATCCCAAACTCCAAAAGGGGGAAATGCGGTGAAGGTGAGTGGTGAAGGTGAAGGCAAAGCTTCTGTGTGTGAACTGTGATTGTTATTTAACATTTATTATTATTGGAGGATTCTGTTGATTAACAAACACAGCGATGTAGGAATTCTGAGTTGCTCAGAATTTTTTCTGAGTTGCTCAAGATTTTTCATAAAATCATAGAAATTTACAGCACAGATGGAGGGCATTCAGTTCATCAAGTCTGTATCGGCTCTCAGAGCAAGCTGTTCAGTGCTTTGCTTTAACACTATCCTGCTTAAAAACACTCTCATATATCAAAAAGCCCTAATGGATAGGGTGGTCCTAGCTGGACAGTCAGTGGAAAAGCTTGCTGGACGAGCAATATCAATGGCAAGCTATGTGGTGTCAGCTGGTTACACTCCCATCAGTTACCCCAACGTAGACCCCAAACCCTGAGGCCTTGGCTCTTGCCAACCTGCAATTAATACTTTCCAGTATTAGGTAAACAGCATGTGTCCCTCCAGGGAGAGAGAGAGTCCATTCCATTCCAACAATGTATCTCTGGGATTACCATGTGTAGGTGGGAAACATGGACATCTCAGTTTGGCAAGGAAACCTTTAAACAGGTGATGGGTTTCTGCGTGTGTCAAACACCCACCCGGCTTCACCAAAACCCCTGACTTGAAACCCACAGTGGCCCTTGCTTGGCTCGGTGTTCCACAAACCAACAGATGGTTGTGATCAGCACTTGTCATCAGCGCTTGTTTTGATTTTAAGTCTTTAATTTAAGTTCCTTCCCCTTGTGGTTTCAAGTGAATGGTTGTCTTCCCACTCCCATCACTATTTCAAAGAAACTCGGTTTATTTTGGCTCACGTCCCAAATGTATTAACTTGCTTGTCATGCCTGTTCGTAAGATGTGGTTGATGCAAATTTACCGCTGGGTTTGTCCTTGTAACATCTTTCAATCCATTTTTAATTCATTTTATTTTGAGAAGTGCCTTTGAGGTGTTTTTTGTTGAACTGCGAAAGTCCTGGTATAAACCTACTCTGTTCCCGTTGTGTGTGCTGCAGGTAAGACACATTCTCTGCGAAAAACACAGTAAAGCCATGGAGGCTATGGAGAAGCTGAAATCTGGCATGAGGTTCAATGAAGTGGCCAGTCAGTACAGTGAGGACAAAGCCAGGCAAGGAGTGAGTACTGGACGGTAGACTTGTCGTCGGAGAATTTTACAGAAGGATCTTTGAAAGGGCTGCTCTCCTCGTTCTTACCCCAGAGCCCTGTAAATGTTTCCTTTTCAAAAAGCTATCCCTTTTGAAAGTTACTAGTAGCGAATCTGCTTCTACCACCCTTTCAGCCAGTGATTCCAGATTGCAACAACTCACTGGATAAAAAATAATCACCTTGGCTCCCCTCTGGTGTGTTTGTTGATAAGACATATAAACGTTGGACACATTAAACATATTATTTAATATTAATTAGATTTATTTGGGTAAAATTCTGCTTCATGATCAGCTGAGTTATGCATATTGACTTTTGCTATACAAATGTATATTGACCGTTGCTATATAAATGAGCTCCTGTGGCTCAGTGGTTAGAGCACTTGTCTTGCAAGCTGGGGAGACCTGTGTTCAAATCCAGGCAGGTCAGGGCAAAACCTTGGGCGAGTTTCCTTACTCCACACGCCTAATAATAATCCGGCCAAAAAACCACGATAATCAAATTGATAATTTCAATCCACGACTGTGTGTGGGACGCTGCTGTGTGCAATTGGCTGCCGCGATTCGCCCACAAATATATACAGTCAATTCACTTTACAGTATATTCTGTGAAGCGCTTTGGGACGTCGATAAGATGTGAAAAGCACTACATCAAATGCAAGGATTATTATTATTATGATGTAATTTGTTGTTGTTCCGCCCCCCTCCCCCCCCCCCTCCCGTTTTGTTCAAACAGTGTAAAAGTTGACCCCTCTTTATCATGTTTCCCCTGCAGGGGGATCTAGGCTGGATGACCAGAGGTTCAATGGTAGGACCTTTCCAAGAAGCTGCATTTGCTCTGTCCAACAGCACGACAGACAAACCCGTCTACACAGATCCTCCTATCAAAACCAAGTTTGGCTATCACATCATCATGGTGGAAGGAAGGAAATAACACACATTAATGTTTACAGCCCAATTCAGTCATTTACATTATTTATAATGTGAGCTCCTCGTTTCTCTGTCTCTCTCTCTCTCTCCCCTCTTTCTTCCTTTTCTTCAGCTCAAGGCTCTTGTTATGAGTTGTTGCTAGAAGCACGAGGGGCCCAGCTTTTGCTCTCATGGTGAATGACAACAACAACCACTTATATAGCACCCTCCACACAGAATAGGGTCTCAGAGCGGAACTGCTGAGATTTGGAACTCCGCTGTTTAATTTTCCGGGGAACGCCATTCCTCACACTCACTGCCTTTAATAAATAAACTGACTTCAGGACACTAGAAATGTAACACCTTGGAAACCTTCACCTCATTTCTCTGTGATTAGATGACTTAAGGAGTTTCTGTGGGGTGGTGTACTTCACAACGTACAGGTACACTGTCCATTTGTATGGACTGCGGTGGTTTGGTTTCACAGAAACATGGTGATAGGTTTCCATGTGTGTCAGACAAACAGCCAGTTGGCAAAAAAAACAACACAGGCTAAGTACTGTACTGGGCTTCGTTTTTTAATTGCTTTTGATGTATTGAATAAATATGAAATGGAATTTGCAAACCGCAAATGATGCTTTCCATTAGTGAATTCTCTTTTGCTCACCCACAATACACACAGTAACCACTTTACAACAAAACAACAAAAATTACGCTTGTACAGCACCTTTCACGTCAGGAGGACGTCCAAGGTGCTATGTTGACCTTTACTGTATATCCTGCCTGCAAAGCGCTCAGAGACAGTGTGGTAAGGTGCTAAACCAATTCAAAGCAAGGACTGTTATTAATGATTGTGTTTATCGCTGTGGTGGTGTGGGGGTGAGGGTGGTGGTGGGGGAATGAAAAATCAAACATAACCAATCACTGCAAGTTCACCTGATAAGACATTTGTTTTAAGGTTTCTGCCATGCAGGTCAGGCAGCTTTGTGAATTTACAGACCAGAAAGTTACAGGGTCTGATCCTGCTCTGTGCTGTGTCAATGAGTCTCAGTCGGGGACCATAGAAACCAGAGGAGCACATTCAGCCCCTCAAGCCTGTTCTGCCATTATTTAGATCGTGGCTGATCTGTACCTCAACTTCATGTACAACAGCTTGTGTTTATATAGTACTCTTCACCCCAAGTAACATCCCAGAGGAATGCTACCTGCCTTTGCTCTATTTGCCTTGATACTCTGACCCAACAAAATGCTTCAGTTTGGGCTCTACATTCTCAGACATCGATTCTTGCTCTATTACTGTTGGGTTCTTGGGTTGGGGGCTGCCTCAAAGTCAGATGTGTTGAGGTTGAGCGCAGCTTGCCTGGGCTTCCGTGAGAAGATGGGAAAGTGATGCAGTGAAAAGGCTGGGGTCATGGATGGACCTTCGGATGAGATGTTAAACCGAGGTCACATCGGCCTCTTCGGGTGGACACTGAAGGGCAAAGCAAGGATTCTGCTTGTTATGCGTCCCCAGCACTGCAGAGTCTGGGAGAGGGGAGAGCGGAGACAATGAGTAAGATTCATTTCAAAGAAGAGAAGCACACTTGCACGGAAACACGAGCCTCCTCTGCCTTTAGGATTAATCCCGTCACATTACTGAAAGCTGAGACAGAGTGGTTTGATGTGACCTCCACAGGTAGCCTGGGGGTTGTGATGTTCCCACGGAGGTTAGAATGTTGTGTGTCGCCTTTACACATTCATATTCGTGAATTTAGGCAGCTTGCAATTATACAGCATCCTCCCTCACACTGGGGAGTATCTCGAGAGTGGCTAACAGCCCCATGGCCTGACACCGAGCTGGGGAGCGGGGGGGTGGGGGTCGATGAGGTAAGTCTTCAGGTGTGATTTGAAGACGGGGAGAGATGGATTGAGACAAGGTGTTCCAGATGTTCTGGGCTCAGTGGCTGAAAACAGACTCGGCAACTGTGGAGAAGGGGAGATCACGGACTTACAGCAGATCCCTGTGGGCCATCATAGCTCTTTGGGATTTTTTTCCAGCAGAAATGTTTGGGAGCTAAGTCTGGGACATAATAATAATCCTTGCGTTTGATGTAGCGCTTTTCACATTTTATCGATGTCTCAAAGCGCTTCACAGAATATACTGTAAAGTGAATTGACTGTATATTTGTGGACGAAACGCTGCAGCCAAATTCGCACAGCAGCGTCCCCACAAACAGTCGTGGATTGAAAATGACCAATTTTTATTATTGTGTTTTTTTGGACAGATTATTATTACGCGTGTGGAGTAAGGAAACTTGCCCGAGGTTCACCCTGAGATCTGCCTAAATTCAAACCTGTGCTTGAAATGCTTTGCCTTCTCCCAGCTTGTTTTCATTTGGCAAGCGGAGGTGCCAACGAAAGCTTCCCGTGAAGGCTCAGTTATGTGCAAATGCCTTGATGTCCTTACAATTTAACAATTTGCCCTTGTTGAAAGCGTCCTTGTTTTCTCTGGAGCCTCCCCGGTCCACAGGGACAGCTCGGAGTACGTGTCCTTCTACAGCGTTTGAATGAAACAAAGAAAAAATGTTTGAATGGGCAGCTTAAGAGCAACAAGACGCTGCTTTCTGTGCTTTGGCGGAGACTGCCCATCACATTTCACACCTCGTGTTACATGCTTCTCTGCTAATGGGACAGAACGAGCTTCAATTGTCTGGACAGTTTCTCTTACTTCAGCTGTGCCTCTTCAGCTGTTTATGAGTCAGTCTTGCCCACAGAGTATCCTGTTCACAGCATGAACAGATTGTTACAGCTGTTCAGTCACTGTTCGGATCTGAGCTGCTCTGAGCTGGTGACTCGTATTCTTGTACTTAAAAGAAAAGGACAGTTAAGGATAAAGAATCCTTGCATTTGATACAGTGCTTATCACTGATTTGTGGGACACCACTGTGCGCAATTGGCTGCCATTTCACCTACAAAATATAGTCAATTCACTTTACGGTATATTCTGTGAAGCGTTTTGAGACGTCTCAAAGACGTGATAAAGCGCTATCCTGTAGCTCAGTGGTTAGAACATTCGCCTTGCAAGCGAGACCTGGGTTTGCTTCCAGGCAGAATGAAACCTTCAGGGAGTTTCACTCCACACTCCTGATAATAATTCCTATAAAAGAATTGATCACTTCAGTCCACGGCTGTTTGTGAGACACTGTGTGCTATTGGTGGCCACGTTCTGCCCACATATATAGTCAATTCACTTTATAGTATATTCTGTGAAGAGCTTTGAGACTTCTAAAAGATATTCATCAAATGCAAGGACTATTAGTATCACATCTTTGAGACATCTCAAAGCGCTTCACAGAATATACTGTACAGTGAATATTTATGGGACTGCACATTGGTAGGCGAAACATGGCAGCCAATTGCGCACATTTTATTTTAAACAACTAATTACATCTGTACAGCACCTTCCATATCAGGAGGACGGCCCAAACCACTGGCTAGTTAACAGAAGGTAAACTAATTAGAGCCCAACTCTAGTTTGTTTCTGGGGGTAAGGATGCCCTTGAAACAAAATAATAATTGTCACAACTGTTTACATTACACTGCCGTACACAATTGGCTCACAAAACACAGTGAATGCACTTTACAGTATATTCTGTGAAGTACTTTTGAGGCATCTCTTAAACAGCGTGATCAGGCACCAGTTATTGTTACAGCATTCACCGATTCTGACATGGCACTAGTTAGCATCAGGAAGATGCAGTGATCATGTCAAAATGAGAATTAAGAAGCAACTGTACAATTCTCAACGATATTTATGAACCCGAGGAGAATGCTTTGCAGAATTAATTTGTGGAGTCTGTAGCTCAGTGTTTGGAGCAAGAGAGAAACCTGGGCTCAGTTCCCAGCACGGTGAAACCTTGAGCAAGTTTCCTTATTCCACATGCCTGATAATAATCCCTCAAGAAAAAAAACAATAAATTGGTCACTTTAATCCATGACTGTTCATGGGACACTACTGTGTGTAATTGGCCATCATGGTTCAACCACAGAATACAGTCACTCCACTTCGCAGTATATCCTGTGACACACTTTGAGACGTCTCAACAACTTAATAAGACACTACATCAAATACAAGGATTATTATTATTAGCAGAATGACATGATGACAGAGGAGGCAATCAGCGTGTAAAGACGTTTCACAAGAACCCCTTTGTTTGAAGGGAAGAATCAAATCTACATTTTTAAAAAACAGGTATGAATATTTTAATGCATCCGATGGTTTTTTTAACAAAAAAATACATTTACAGTTAATTTCACCCACAAATATACAGTCACTTCCCTTTACAGTACATTCTGTGAAGCGCTTTGAGACATCTAGAAAAAGTGAAAAGCGCTATATCAATGCAAGGATTATTATTATTATCTCTTTTTGGTTCTGAAATCCTCAATCCCCAGCAGTGTCTAGATGTTGCCGTGACTCTCATCGATGGCTGCGTGTGAGGCCGGTTACAGGTCATCAAGAAACTCCTTGACGTTGGCTGTTTAACTGTTGACTGTCGTGTCCAGAGCAGACAGCATCCCTCGCAAGAGGCTTCTCTCTCTCCCCCCCCCCAACCCCACCCCTGAGGGGCTGCTCTTCAATTCCCTTTTGTCCGAAGCCCTGCTCCTCATTCTCACAGGAGCTCCTGTACCTCAGTGGTTAGAGCACTCGCCTTACAAGCGTGAGGCCTGTGCTCGAATCCAGGCAGATCAAGGCAAAACCTTTGGCAAGTTTCCTTACTCCACACACCTAATAATAATCCCTCAACAAAGAAAAACCCCACATTAATACAAATTGTTCATTTCAATCCACGACTGTTTGCGGGGACGCTGCTGTGCGCAATTGGCTGCTGCGTTTTGCCTCTAAATATACAGTCAATTCACTTTACAGTATATTCTGTGAAGCGCTCTGAGACATTGATAAGATGTGAAAAGCGCTGTATCAAATGCAAGGATTATTATTATTATTATGTAGAGCAGCGAGTCGCTGTCCTGTCAGTACACAGAGCAAACAAGACGAAAAGGAGTCTGTGAACAGTAGGGTCCGGTGATATATCGATATATCGCTAAAACCCGATATAATTTTCATATCGATACGCCAATATAGGCATTTCAAAAATATCAATATATCACAAAATTGATATATCGAGGTAAAAAATCAGAATTCGCGCACACTGAACTACAAGACCCAGAATGCTCATCTCTATACACAATGCACAGACCGAGGTGCAAACCGAGGGGGGGCGGGGTAGGGGGAGAGAGACGGCTGGTGGGGTGGTGGTGTGGGGGGAGAGAGACGGCTGGGGGGGGGAGGGGGAAAGTGACGGCTGGGGGGGGGGGGGGGTGGGGGTGGAGAGAGACGGCTGGGGGGGAGAGATGGCTAGGGGGGGAGAGATGGCTGGGGGGGGAGAGGGGGAAAGAGACAGCTGGGGGGGTGGGGGGGGGGGGGAGAGAGACGGCGGGGGCGGGGGGGGGGAGGGAGAGAGAGATGGCTGGGGGGGAGAGGGACGGCGGGCGGGGGGTGGGGGAGAGGGACGGCTGGGGGGGGCGGGGGAGAGAGACAGCTAGAGGTGGGGGGGAGGGGGGAGAGAGACGGTGGGGGGGGGGAGGAGAGAGACGGGGTGGATGTGATAATATACAGATAGAGATGGGGGGGATGTGAGAGACACACAGACAGAAAAACACAGAGATGGAGAGAGTGAGAGACACAGAGAAAGATATTTAACTCCTGAGGAGATAGGCCCCGAATGCACGCACACCTGGAATGCGCGAGCACCCAGAACGCGCACACACTCCGAATGCGCGCGCGCGCATGCACAGTACGAAAAACCTGAAAATATCGATATTTCGGTATATCTTGATATGAGCCCATCGATATATCTAAATCGGAAAATTTCCATATCGACGGACCCTAATGAACAGTCCTTCCTCCCTCCATTGCCGGCCGGCCGGCCACGAGAGCTAATAGTAATCTTCCTCGTAGGTGTCTGTGTTCAGGCAATACAGCACAGCTCCTCCCAGCGCAAAGATGCTGGAGCCCCAGCCAATGCCATAGCCCCAGCTGAACTCATGGTAAACAGTCAGCTTGATGCTGTCGATGAACTTGATGGGGTAGAGAACCAGAGCACAAACCTGCAGAACCACTGAGATAAACAAACACAGCAGGTCAGTGTGGGGGTCAGGGGTTCTGCACACACAGTGATATTCTGTCCAGTCACAGTGAGTGTGTGGGTGAGACATTCTGTACAGTGAGTGTCAACCAGTCAGTCTTCAGCCTCTCTGCCCCTACTCTACTCTTTGGAATTCCATCCAACAGTTCCGTCACCTCGCTCCCTCCCTTGCCTCCTTTAAGGCACAACTCAAAACCCTCCTCCTTCAGCTCACCCTCCTGCCCCACCCCCACCCCGGGTGATGTGTTGTGACAGGCATTCTGTACAGCCAGTGGGGGGGACAAGGTCTTCAAGTGTGGGAACAGTAACAAGGTAAACATCATTTGCGCTTAGGAGAGGAGTCAGTTCCTTGAGATAACGCAAGTGGCTGTTATTATAAATGTTGAATAACACATGTAAAAACCAGGAGTCAAGAGAGGTGGGAGGGGGCGGCCGGGCGAGAGGTGAGAAGGGGCGGCCGGGCGAGAGGTGGGAGGGGGCGGCCGGGCGAGAGGTGCGAGGGGGCGGCCGGGCGAGAGGTGAGAGGGGGCGGTCGGGCGAGAGGTGGGAGGGGGCGGATGGGCAGATGGTCGGAGGCTCAGGTGAGGTGCAAACAGCAGACACGGAACTCCCGGAGATGTAGTGTCGCTCACCTGAGATGAAGAGCATGATGGCGATGATTCTGTAGCAGCGCTTGTGAGCTCCCCAGCACAGCAAGATCACAGCCACCAGGAAAACAATCAGAGTGATGGAGCCACCAGTCAGGAGAAGCACCAACGTAGCCACCTGCCAGTCTGCAAGAGAGGGAGGGAGGGAGAGAGGGAGAGAGGGAGGGAGGGAGAGAAGGAGGGAGGGAGGGAAAGTTAATTTGGTCACTCAATCCACCACTGTTTGTGTGACACTGCTGTATGACATTGGCTGCACTGTTTCACCCCCAAAATACAGTCAATTCACTTTACAATGTACAACAACTTGCATTTATACAGCAGCCTACACACAGGGTAGAGGCCCACTGCGCCCAACAGTGTCAGAGTGTTGGAGACTGAGCCAGGGGGAAAGGGAGGTTACCAGAAACATGATCATAAAGGTGTTTAGCAGGATTTGAAAACGGGAGGGAGGGGGCAGCAAGGAAAAGGGATTGAGGGAGGGAGTTCCAGAGCTTCAGGGTGTAGTGGCTGAAGGCACGGCCACTGATGGAGGAGCAGGGAGGGCAAGGGATGAATAGGAGGTTGGAGTGG
Source organism: Hydrolagus colliei (assembly GCA_035084275.1). NCBI lineage: Eukaryota > Metazoa > Chordata > Chondrichthyes > Chimaeriformes > Chimaeridae > Hydrolagus > Hydrolagus colliei. Next base: position 3,088,315 of record CM068754.1, on the reverse strand, counting down.
GCAGAGCGGAGGCAGCGAGTGGTGGTGTGTGATAGATAGGAAGATATCGGGGCATGAACAGATTTGAAAATGAGTGAGAGGCTTATGAAGTTGATTTGTTTGGTGATTGGGAGCCAGTGCAGCCCGGCGAGGACTGGTCTGATCAGGACCAGAATTATGTGTAGATCAGTATCCGGGATGCGGAGTTCTGGATGAATTAAATTTTGTGTACAGTGGAACTGGGGAGAGCAGCGAGGAGGGCATTTGAAATGTCCAGCGAGGCTGCGACAAAGGCGGGGAAGAGGGTTCTGGCTGCTGTGGGTGTGAGTATATTCTTGTGAAGCACTTTGAGATGTCTCAGTGACACGATAAGCTGCTATACAACAACAACTTCGATTTATATACAAAATTATCGGATTATTTTATTTTATTATTACTGCTACCATTACTACTAAGAGCACAGCAAATGCCCAGGCACCAGCAATCTCATTGTTTTGGAAGCCAACATGACAGTGGTGAATTAGTGGAGCCTAAAGTGCCTCACACTAGGGATTGCCCTGGAGGAAGAACAGCCTCTGCCATATTGGAGCATTTCCAATCTGGATCAATAATATACAATAATAATCCTTGCATTTGATATAGAACCTTGTATTGTTGAGATATCTTAATAAAGCAAATGCAAGGATTATTATAATAATACATTGGTCACTTCAATCCACAACAGTTTAGATCTCAACTCAACGTGAATCTCGCAGCCCAATTGTTGAACCCAATGGAGAGTAACTCAACTGAGTTGAACCTGATAATAATAATAATCCTTGCATTTGATATAGCGCTTTCCACATTTTATCAACGTCCCAAAGCGCTTCACAGAATATACTGTAAAGTGAATTGACTGTATATATTCGTGAGCGAATCGCGGCAGCCAATTGCGCACAGCAGTGTCCCACAAACAGTTGTGGATTGAAATGACCAATTTTATTATTGTGATTTTTTTGGAGGGATTATTATTAGGCGTGTGAAGTAAGGAAACTAGCCCAAGGTTTCGCCCTGACCTGACCTGTCTCCCCAGCTTGGTCTCCCCAGCTTGCAAGACAAGTGCTCTAACCACTGAGCCACAGGAGCTCCACTGGTCACCAGATACCAATACCAACCCAAGCTCCTCCTTTACTCCAGAGCAAGCAAGCCCCCCACCCTTCCCATTTCCCCTCCTACCAGCGCAGCCAGGGTTGGCAATACTTTAGTGTAACAAACATACAACAACAAGACTGTATTTATAGAACACCTTTTGCATCAGGAGGACTTCTCAAGGCGCTGAACAGTCAGGGGTCGGGACCTGATTGGAAACCACATGTTGGTTCCACTTCTGAAGTTCCCTGCTGAGCCAGATAAAGATGAAAACAGTTGTGGGGGGGGGGGGGGGGGGGGGCGGGGGGGATTGCTTGGCTTTCAAAAACTCTTGGCCCCAGTTACAATGCCACAGTGAACACCAATTAACAACTCTGTTTGAGCTTCCCGCAGACAACAAGACACCTTCTGGCTGATCAAAGGAAGATGATCATCTGATGTTGATGTCCTCAACAGAAACTCCAGAAACCTGGCAGGGACTCAACACCATTCAAACTGCATTTGTAAATTTAAAGAGCCAAAGTTACTCCCAAGAACTCGGGAGACGCTCAGCCCGGGTTAGGGCACCATACAACTGCAAGTGGTCATCTCCACATGTAATAGTCGTTCTCTTTCTTAAAGCACCTGTACTGACGACCCACTGATAATGATAATCTGTGCATTTGATTTAGCAACTCATCACGATGTTGAGATATCTCAAAGCGCCTCATGGGATATAAAAGGGAGTTTTATGGGCGAAACACAAAAGTCAATCTGCCCACAGCAGTTAGTGTCCCTCAAACATTCATGGGGTGAGTGAGTGACAATTTTATTCCAGGGATTGTTAGCCAAGGGCACTACCTCTGTGAATATCTGTGGACTCTGAATGTCTCTTAAGTGTTTTGAGACGCTACCCTGTGTGTAGCTCACTGTAAAAGTGCAAGTTGTTGTGTGTGGGGGGGGGGGGGGGGGGGCGCAGGGAAGATAAGCAAGGTCTCCGGGGAGCGGAGCTGAACTGACTCCCAAGGTGATGTGCTTGCCAACAGAATGCTGGAACGGAACCCGCCCTCTGTGTCTCAGTAGTCCAGTTCCTGAGTCAGGCAGGTCTGCAGTATTCCAAGGCAATGCTGAAGGCCAAGCTCATCAGCAGAACATGAAGGGGCAGAACAGACGTTTGGGGTCAGGGAATCATCCCACTCACTCAGCTCCTGTTAATACTGCAAAACAAAGCCTTACAAGATAGTGGTCCCAGCTGGACAAGCAGTGGGAAATTTCTAGAGAGTGACAATCATAGAATCTTATGGCACAAAAGAAGGCCATTCAGCCCATCAAGTCTGTGCCGGCTCTTTGAAAAGAGCAATTCAATCTCACTCCCCAGCTCTCTCCCCATAACCTCGCAAACCCGTCCTCCCCAAATAAACGTCCACCTCTCTTTTAAAAGTTGTTATCGAATAGGCCTCCACCAGCTTTTCAGGCAATACATTCCATATTTAAACAACTCGCTGAATGAAAAGATTTCTCCTCACCTCTGCTTCTTTTTTAGACCATTTTAAATCTGTGACCACGAGTCAGATACGCCCACCAGTGGAAACAGTTTTTCCCTGTTTACTCTGTCAAATCCCCTCATGATCTTAAAAACCTCTATTAGGTCTCCTCGTATCCTTCTCTGATCCAATGAGAATAAACCTAGCCTAATGGCGAGCTATTTAGTTGTAGTTGGTTAGACTCCAGCTGTTACCTCAATGCACACTGTGGGGTCCCCAAGTCTCATCTCTTGCCAACCTGCACCTCATACTCTCTGGAATTAGGTTAGCAGGATGTGTCCCTCCAGGGAGAGTTCACATTTCATTCCAACAACTATCAACAATCTATTTCTACCATTTCCATGTATAGGTGGGACACATTGAATTTTCAGGTTAATTTGAAGACTCTTAAGCAGGTGATGGGTGTGTGTCTATGTCAGACACCCGGCTGCTGAACTAAAGGGAAAAAGGAAGTTGGTGGGGGACGGAGAGAACAGGGAAAGTTTGGCTTTTCTGAGGGATCTACAAAAAGCTCATTGGAAAGATGTTCAAGTTGCCAATGTGCCAGATTTGTGGAGTCTTGTTGCATTTGTGGTTAGAGAACTCGACTTGCAAGCAAGAGAATCTGAGTTCAATTTCTAGGCAAAGCAAAATCTTAAGACAAGTTTTCTAACTCCACATGCCTCTTTACTTAGCAGTAAGTAGGAACCTAGTTGTTAAGTGTCAATTGGCAGTATATTAAAGGCAGGGATCATTACTGTAGTGTGGTATGTGGAGGAGGAAAACAGACGAGAGAATTTCAGATCAATTCGCTGAGCAGCAGCAACATCTCCCCCAGTGAAGCAGTGAGTCTCCTGGCTCCCGGCCAGGCCACATGGCCAACACATGACATCAACCTACTGACAACCACTAACACAGTGATTTACCCTGGGCTGCTGCGGGGGGGTGGGGGGGGGTTTGCAGTTTATTCTGCGACACAGGAAAAAAAACAGCTTTTCAAAAAACTAGTACAACTACAAGTAAAACACAAAAAAAGCTTTACATAAAGTCTGTCCTTCTGGCTGGATTGTGACAACTGAGGAGTCTGGTTCCATTGTCACTGGTAAAACAGCCAACCCCATCCCCCACCCATACCTTCCCTCCCACTTTGTCAACAGTCCAGGGTCTCTCAACCACAGCCCTTCCCCCATTTCTCTACAGATCATCAACCCCGGAATGCCTTTGTGTCTCTGAATGATGCTCACGAATCTGAAACCTCCACTGATGATAGGTTTCTCAAGTTGATACACAACATGCTCTCTCTTTAGAGGCACTGCTTTCTTTTCAAAGAATGGGAGGAAAAATATCCCAATTGTTTAAGTTGCAAAACAAAAGCCACCCCCACCACCCCCAAACACACACACACACACACACAAACTGGCTCAGTGTTCAGTGTATAGGCTATCCCTGGGGACTAGTTTGTTTTTTGTAATAAAATATAATTTAGTGAGAAACATGTAGTTGTAATACTAAGAATCCTTGCATTTGATTTTGCATCTTATATTGTCACAACGTCTCCAATCACTTCAGAATATACAATACTGTAAAGTGAATCTACTGTATATTTTGCTCTCAAACTCTATTTTGCTCTCAAATTGCACACCGCAGCATCCCACAATCAGCCATCGAGCAAGTGATCAACTTTATTTGGGGGGATTGTCGGCCAGGACAACAACAGCAAAGGTTTATATAGCGCCCTCCACGCCAGGCGGCATCTCAGAGCGCTTCACAGTAACGGATCCCGGGACCGAACCAGGGGCAGGGGTAGAAAGGTGACCAAAGGCGCGCTCGAAGAGAAAGGTCTTAAGCTGTGATCTGAAACTGGGAAGTGAGGGGGCGAGGCGAAGGGAATGAGGAAGGGAGTTCCAGAGCCTTGGGACGTGGTGGCTGAAGGTACGGCTGCCGAGGGTGGAGTGGAGGATTTGGGGGACATGGTGGAGGCCAGACCTGGCGGAGCGAAGGCAGCGGGTGCTGGTTTGGGGAGAGAGATCAGAGAGGTAGGGGAGTGCAGAGGAGTGGAGGGATTTGAAAACAAGGGTGAGGATCTTGAAGTCAGGACACTGGAAGGGAGAAACTCCCTTCTCTTTTTGAATAGGGTCAAAGGATCTTTAACGTCCATCTGTACAGACAGATGAGACCTCAGTTTAATGTCTTATCTGAAGTTTGGCATCTCAAACAACCCAATACCCTCCAGCACCCCACTGGAGCATCAGTAACAACACTACATTCTATACAGTCGGGTGGACGACCCAAGACTCTGGACAATCAATGATTCAGACCCAAGAAGAAGCTTCTTGAGGCAGGGCCTTGAACAACAACAAAATTACACTTGTATGGCGCTTTTCATGTCAGGAGGACATCCCAAGCTGCTGGACAGTCGCTACTTCAGACCCGAGCTGAGGGTGGGTGGGTGGGGTGGGAGGGAGGGAAGGGGGGGATTAGGAGTTGCCAATGGGTCCATCGAAGAGGAGTCTTGAGGCGAGACTTGAAGGAGGCCAGGGAGGGGGCGAGGCGGAGGGACCGCAGGATGGAGGTTGGGGGCAGAGTGGCTGAAGGCAACTTTGTGAGATTGAGTCCCGACAGGAGATTTGAACCCACAACCTTCTAACTCAGAAGGAAGAGTGCTGCCAACTGTTCTGCAACTCCCTTTACCACAGGTTACAGTTGGTCACTGGGGCTGTGTTGTTGACATGGGAGCCTTAATTCACCTTGTGCGTGCAGGGGATCTGGCAAACACAAAGCCAGGATTGGATCCATTTTCTTAGGTCAACCAGTGTCTGACTCGCATGGAAACCCATCACCTGCGAAAGAGTTTCTGAACCAAACTGAGAAACTCCACACATCCCACCTACACATAGAATTCCCAGAGATAGATGGCTGGAACGAGAGCAATTCCATTCCAAAGATAGCCAATGATGGGTTTCAGTGCATGCTTGACCCCCACCCTACCTCCAAAAAAAAGTATCATGGGGGCAGGGATGAGCTCTCAGCCACGGAGTCCTCATGCTCAGCTATTTTCAGTTCAGACCACGCTCTCTCCATGCTGCCTTCAAACCCCTTCTCAACACTCATCTCTAACCATGTCAACTTCCGCCCCAACTCATCCAGCGCCCCACACTGTCTGTGTGAGGTCTTGTGAGCTATTATACACTTTCTGTGCACTTTGCTGTTTTGTCGAGCAAAAGCTTCAGGAGGGATGTCACACACACACACATACAGTGACAGGTGAAGCTCATTTGTGGGTCACGTGATGCCTACAGCAGCTGTCACAATGGGGAAGAATTTACAGCTGTTCTGATTTTAAGGACAACAAGAGAACAGCTTGTGGGTGTTAGCATATGGTGCTCTCACAACAGGCTCTCTCACACCCTCCATCACAGCAAGTCTTTCAGCAACCCCCTCACAGAAAGTCCTCACTCATTCCCTCACACACTCATTCCTTCCCTTCCACCCTCCCAGCAAGCCATATCTCCCTCCTGTAGCTCAGTGGTTAGTGCCTTACAAGCGTGAGACCTATGTTCGAATCCAAGCAGGTCAGGGCGAAACCTTGGGCAAGTTTCCTTACTCCACACGCCTAGTAATAATCCATCTAAAAATACCACAATAATAAAAAATGGTCATTTCAATCCATGACTGTTTGTGGGGACGCTGCTGTGCACAATTGGCTGCCAGATTTCGCCCACAAATATGCAGTCAATTCACTTTACAGTATATTCCGTGAAGTGCTTTGAGACATCGATAAGATTTGAAAAGCGCTACATCAAATGAAGGTATTATTAATGTCCACGCTCACAGAAATCCTTCAGGGTTGGAGGGGGGTTTCCATGGAGCTGAATTGGCTCCAAGGTGACATGTCTGGTAATGGAATATCAGAATCGAGCCAGCTCTCTGTGGCAGTCTAGTTCCTGAGCCAGGCAGGTCCACAGTATTCCAGGGCACTGATGATGACAGTCCAGCCTGGCTCACTGGCAGGACAGACCAGTAACTGGGGGCAGGGAATCATACCAGTCAATTCCTCTTACCCCAGAAGCCTTACAACAACATTTCATGTCAGGAGGACATCTCAAGGTGCTAAACAGGGGGAAGCCCTAATAGGTAGGGTGGGCCTGGCTGGAGGAGCAGCAGAAAGCTTTGCCAGACAGTGATTTTAATGGTAAGCCATGCGGTCTTAGTTGGTTTGACTCCAGCAGTTATCCTGACGCACATCCCCGAGCCTTGGCTCTCTCTGACCTGAGCACTGCTGTGCGCAATTGGCTGCTGCGTTTCGCCCACAAATATACAGTCAATTCACTTACAGTATAGTCTGTGAAGCGCTTTGAGATGTCGACAAGATGTGAAAACGCTATATCAAAGGCAAGGATTATTATTATTATAATTTTCAGAATTTCCACGTTTCATTCCATGTAGGCGAGATGTCCCAACACCTCTCCCCCCCCCTCACCACCTCCCCACCCACCACCAACAAGGCTGAGCAGTGTTTTGCTCTAACACCAGCCAATGCCTTTACTCTAAATCTAAGGGATCTGAGGGAACTCCACTTCACTTTTTTTCCCCCAAAAAGTAAACGCAGCAAAAGTTCGATTTAAACAATCAGCTCCACAGGGCAGAGTAGGCTTGAGAAAGATGTTGTGAAGTTTGTATGAATCACTGCTAACCTCTGTGACAAATGGAGCCAGTATGGCGGGCGGGGGGGGGGAATTACTGAGTTTAAAAAATAAAAAAGAACAAGTTTTCAGGTTTATTTATAAACCATGTTCCTCTGGGCTCTGCTTTCCCAGCCAGCACTCTAACAGACAGCCTTTCACACTCTTTCTCTGTTACAAACACGCACACCCGGCCCACGTTAGGTAAACGTGCAATACTGTATAAAAGAAACGGTTTAAAACTTAAATCAACAAACATTATCTAACTATCCACACACACACTCACTCCCTTCCCATCCCCAAAGGAATCAGCATCCAACAGGACACCCTGACCCACATGATTTACACTCTTAAACTTCACAATCAAACTCCCAGCAAAGTAGCTTCAGCTTCGACTCAAACACAGTGTGTGTGTGATGGGGGAATGGGGGGGACAGCTGGTTTCTCAAACATGGAGGACTTCACCTCTTTCTCTACCTAAAACAACAATGAAAGGTTATAGGAATGGAGACTTTATAGTATAAATACCTGTGTGTATATATATATTATTATTATTACTGCAGTTTTACTATAGAGGTTCAAATGACCCAGAATAAAATCGTGTGTGATATAAAAACACCTCTCTCTGCCTTACCTCTCTGTAGGTCGGGATGACACAGCCAGTGTCCCTGGGTTTGGCTGCAGGAATCCCACAGGGACTGGGAGAAGTTGTCAGCGGTGACCCAGGATGGGCTGAGCACAGCAGCACCCCCCAGGCACAGAGACACCAGCACACACAGCAGAGCCACCAGCTTGAAGGGGTGACATCCCCTCACCTCGTCCATAGCCATCATACAGCAGACCTGCAGTACTGTAACTCCTGCCCGCCCTCACTCACTCACTCACTCAGTGTGTGGGTGGAGAGGGAGACTCACAGTTATACACACACAGCAGCAACCCTCCCTCTGTGTGTTCTCGCCTCCTGTCTGCCCACTGTTGAGTGAGTGCCTTGTTGAGCCTGACTTTATGCTCAGTTTCAATGCTTTGGGGGGTGGAACCTCAGTTATTCCACCTCTCCCCCCCTCCCCCCTCCATCATTGGCAAATAGGATGTTTTTGCAACACACTCCATTAATCCGACACGTGCAAACCGTTTGGATCATTGGCAACAAACAGAACTAGTGTGAGGTTTGCTTTGGAGGAGGGAGGAAGCATTTTTATAATGTAAAAAATAGCTTCACTCCACCCACCCCCCCCCACAAAGTATCATCGTTTAAAACTTCATACATTCCCTCCCCCCCCCCCCGACTAAATACACGGTCAATTCACTTGACAGTACATTCTGTGAAACATGTTAAAATGTCTGAACAACTCTATAACAATTGCAAGGATTATTATTATTAGAATGTGAATGTTTCTTCATGCCCCTAAAGCTCAGTGATCACTGTCAGGCTCTCTCACACACTCACACTCACAGCTCATTTGTACCACAGGATACTTGCGGCCAGAGACACTCCATATCACAAACAGCTCTGAAATACACTGAAGAGTTTTTTCTGGTGCCAGGATCCTGCCACGTGAACGCTTCACAACACAGACCAGAGCCCCCACTCCCAGAACATCTCACAAGATCCTAAGAGAGGTTTGAAGGGAGAAGTAGGTTCGCATTCTCAGTCGTGCAAGTGCAGTTGTGAGTGTGCAAAGTGAACTCTTGCCTGAGCCGTGAGGCTGCTGAGCTATCAGTGAGGCGGCCCGATCACAGTTATAATAATAATAATCCTTGCATTCGATGTAGCGCTTTTCACATCTTTTCGACGTCTCAAAGCGCTTCACAGAATATACTGTAAAGTGAATTGACTGTATATTTGTGGGTGAAACGCGGCAGCCAATTGTGCACAGCAGCGTCCCACAAACAGTCATGGATTGAAATGACCAATTATTTATTGTCTTTTTGAAGGATTATTATAGTTTATTTTGGGAGGGATTATTATTAGGCGTGTGGAGTAAGGAAACTTGCCCAAGGTTTCGCCCTGACCTGCCTGGTTTCGAACACAGGTCTCACGCTTGTTAAGCGAGTGCTCTAACCACTGAGCTAGAGGATCTCCACAGTTGACTGTGTAAAGTGACTCTCAGCAGAGGTTCACCCCTCAGGAGCTAATTCACCGCAATCATTATACAGTAAAAGCCCGTTTATCCAGCACCCTCTGGACCTGGCCAATGCTGGTTAAAGTGACTGCCGGATATTCAGCCGAAAACGCAAAATAAAAAAAATTTAAATGCATTTTTCCGGATAAATTCCGGTTAATGGAATGCAGACCTTTTTTTTGCGATGCCGGTTATACAGAAGTTATGGTTGATCGGGTGCTGGATAAACGGGCTTCTACTGTACATCACTATACTGTGGGTCAGCCTGGTGTAGTGCTAGCACTCTCACTTCTGAGTCAAACGGTTTCAGCACCTTCTGACATGAAAGGCGCTCTACAAATGTAATTTTATTGTTGTTGCTGTGTGTTTAAGGCCTACATCACCACTTGGAATCACATAGTCTGAGCTGACATTTCAGTGCAGTGCGGGGGTGTTGTATTGTTAGAGGTGCCATCCTTCGGATAAGATGTTAAGCCAAGGTCCTATCTGTCTGTGCAGGTGGATGTTAAAGATCCGATGGCACTATCCCAAAGGAAAGGGAGTTTCTCTCTCCTGGTGTCCTGGCCAACAATCCCCCAAATAAAATTGGTCACGCACTCCATGGCTGTTTGTGGGCCACTGCTGTGCGCAATTGGCTGTTGAGTTTCACAAAATATGCAGTCAATTCACTTTATAGTGTGTTCTAGGGTCCGTCGATATGGAAATTTTCCGATTTAGATATATCGATGGGCTCATATCGAGATATACCAAAATATCGATATTTTCAGGGTTTTCGTATTGCGCATGCGCGCGCGGCGTGTGCATTTGGGGTGCGCGTGCATTCGGGGCCTATCTCCTCAGGAGGTAAATATATTTCTCTCTGTGTGTCTCCCACACTCACTCTCTCCATCTCTGTGTTTTTCTGTCTGTATCTGTGTCTCTCTCCTCTCTCACATCCCCCCCATCTCTATCTATCTGTATATTATCACATCCAGCCCGTCTCTCCCCCCACCCCCCACCCCGCCGCCGTCCCTCTCTCCCCCCCTCCCCCCCTCTCTCCCCCCCCCCGCCGTCCCTCTCTCCCCCACCCCCCCGCCTCCGTCCCTCTCTCCCCCCCCTCCCCCCCCGCCGTGTCTCTCCCCCCCCCGCCCACCCCTTGCATACCTGTAAATTGTATTCAAGTACTACGAGGCTTTGCACCTCGGTCTGTATATTGTGTATAGAGATGAGCATTCTGGGTCTTGTAGTTCAGTGCGCGCATCCCGATTTTTTCGATATATCGAATTTTTCGATATATTGATATTTTTGAAATGCCTATATCGGCGTATCGATATGAGAATTATATCGGGTTTTAGTGATATATCGATATATCGCCGGACCCTAGTGTGTTCCATGAGGCGCTTTGAGAAATCTCAACAATGTGATAAGGCGCTATATCAAATGCAAGGATTATTATACCTGGCAGGTGGAGCTTTGGGTTAATGCATTGTCAATCTGTGGCCCGCGGGCCGGAAGTGACCCCCCCCAAACATTCGCAAGAGTCTAGATTAGCGCGTATTCAATCATTTGTGGGGGGGGGGTTTGGGGGGGGTAGAATATTACTTGATTTTATGGCATTGATTAAAAAATATTCAATCAAAAAAATGTATTATGGTGCCCAACTCAAGGATTGGTCACTTCTGATTCCAGAACAACGTTATAAAATGAGAATGCATGGATCACTGAGCACAGGGAGAAGAGGTGAGGTGGGTGGGTGTGTGTGTGTGTGTTTGTGCACGTTGATCAAATGCTCCTAAGGAGACTTTTAGGAGCAAACAGTAAGAGGTCCTTAAAGCAGAGAAGGTTGAGTGGAGATTTAATAGAGAGGTTCACAATTATGAGTGGCTTTGATAGAGTAGATAATGAAATACTGTTTCCTCTGGTGTCAGTAACAAGAGGGGAGACAAGGAGAATTTTTTTTTGCCCAGAGAGTTGTTATGATCTGGAATGCACTGCCTGAAAAAGTAGAAGGAGATTCAATGGCAGCCATTTTGAGTCATTGATAGCTCTTTCAAAGAGCCGGCACAGGCACGATGGGCAGAATGACCTTCCTCTGTGTTATAAGAGTTATTGTGGAGCTCCTGTAGCTCAGTGGTTAGAGCATTCACCTTACAAGCATGAGACCTGTGCTCAAATCCAGGCAGGGCGAAACATTGAGCAAGTTTCCTTACTCCACACTCCTAATAATAATCCCTCAAATGTTTTTTAAAAATGTGTCATTCAATCTACGACTGTTTGTGTGACACTGCTGGGCACAATTGGCTACCGTGTTTCGCCCACAAATATGCAGGCAATTCACTTTACAGTATATTCTGTGAAGTGCTTTGAGGTGTCTAGAACAGTGGTTCTCAACCTTTTTCAGTAATGTATCCCTTGTTAATTATCAACATTATCGTGTACCCCCCACCCAACCACATACACACATACACCACACCCCTCATTCCACTTGCATTTTATGACCAAGCTTTTCTTGTATAACAAAATAACCAACACATACAAAACCAGGGGAATAACAACTAAATGTACAATTTGGAATGCTATAAAACGCTAAATAAGAGCTAAATAAATCAATGTACAGCCAACTGTACCCGCTGTAAGTAATTTTGTCCCCCCTGGGGAACAGTACCCCTGGTTGAGAACCCCTCGTCTAGAAGATGTGAAAAGTGCTATATCAATTGTAAAGATTATTATTAAGATTCTGTGATTCTACAAAATCAAGCAGTTTGTGCACACGGGGCATCAGAACTATAGGAAACGCTCCCACCCACAGGCAATATGGCACAACATATGGGCACAGACAGCCACACAAGCTCTTGCAGCCAGCATTACCTTCACACCAGAGCTTACATCTTCTGCAAAAGCTGAGGCGTTTGGTTTCCCCAGCACACGTGGGTCCGCAGACTACACAGGATATCTCCATTGTCTCCCTGTGATTACAGCTTCAAGGGTAAATCTCTGGTAAATGTCTGTTGTTCTTGTTGGTCACTCAGTGATTTACCAGCAATCGCAGTGCGGAAACCTGGAGAAGGAAATCCTCCTGATTGCATCGGCCATGAGAGACACTGAGGTCATTGTAGCCCCAACTGAGATTAAGCTACCAGGGCAAACAAGCCAGTTTGCTGTGTACAAGCCAAACGTTCCAAGACACTACCCAATGAGAAGGGCACTGTATAATTGAGTTATTGTTTACTTTGGAAGACCAAGTACTGTTTATGGCATAGGTGGAAGTGGGGAGGGGAGAGGCCGTGGGGATGGGGGGGAACGGGGTGGTGGGGGGCGGAGTTACCTCTTGATCATCCGCAGGATCTATCCAAAAATGTATAAAATAACATAATAATTCATCACAATAATCGTTTTTACATTTCATCCAACGTAAAAGTCAAGTGTTGGGGGGATGGTGAGGGTCAGGGCACTGAGGAAGGGGCTGTTCATCAGGACAGAACCCTCTGAGATACGGTCGCACTTAAAGGGCGTTACATCAAGGCACGTTACACACAATTACTGTACATAGAATATATAGCACAGAAACAGGCCATTGGCCCAACTGGTCTATGTTGGTGCATTGCTTCAGCATAAACTTCTATTGCTGTCTCCCTCGTGTATTTATCCAGCTTCCCCTTAATTGCATCTATGCTATTTGCTTCCATTACTGCTTGTAGCAGCAAGTTCCATGTTGATGTTGACAGACAATCTCCGGCTGATTTCTATTGCCGTTATAAACCACTAATTCTCTCGGAAATGGCGAACTGCAAATGCACGCACTGGCCAAGCACATTATGGGGTTGTGGAGTCCTGTGGCTCAGTGGTTAGAATGCTCGCCTTACAAGCGTGAGCTTGTGGATTGATTGAGGGATTCAATTTAAATTTTTTGGAGGGATGATTACTCCTGGAAAGTGATCCACCAATTGATTAACAGACGGGTTCCTCTTGCTGCTGGGTAAACAGCGGTTTGTGGAGTAAGGAAACTTCCTGAAGGTTTCATCCAAACCGGAATTGAACCTGGATCCTCTCCCTTGCTCGCTTGAACCCGGGTCCCATTACGCTGCAGGACGCCTTCTGATTTAGAGTGACCAAGTGAGACAGACTTTGTTTTGTCCCCGTAATCCACACTTACCCTGTATACGTTTCATTGTAAATATCCTGGAATTTCTCCCCGGAGATAAATAATCGCTCCAACAAAAATTCCTTCCATTCCTGATGATTTGGCACATTTGGCATCTTGAGGACAGTAGTCAGGAGAATGATATGCACCCAGCCTCATTTGGGGAATGGAGGAAAGAATGTTGCAGGTCAGCCAGAGGCTGCTGGTGGTGTGAGAATTCAGGGAATGTTGTGGTAGTACTTGATCAGGAATAATAATAATTGTTGCATTTCATATAGAGCTTTTTCTCAAAGCCCTTCACAGAATATACTCTAAAATGAATTGACTCCATATTTGTGGGCTAAAAAACGCGGGTGTGGAGTAAGGAAACGTGCCCAAGGTTTCTCCCTGCCAGGAATCGAACCCAGGTCTCTCGCTTGTGACGTGAGAGCTCTAACCACTGCAGGTCTCTGTAAATCTACAAACAGTGAGTGTCAGCAGCAATCCAAGCAAATGTGACCGGTGAGAGTCAATCAGGCAGAGAATCTATACATCTGAATGGTCACCTAACCCAGAGGTGTGGAGTAAATATCACAGTGGTTAGCACACTCACCTCGCAAGCCACAGGAACCGGGTTCAATTCCCGGGCAGGGCAAGTTTCCTTACTCGACGCACCTCTCTTTACCCAGCAACAACTAGACAGCTGGTTGTTATCTGATTGGCTTATTGCTTTCAAGTGGTAGTAATCCCTCCAAAAATGATTTGGTCATTCAAACCACTCCCCTAAAATACACAGTCACTCCACTTTGCAGTATATTCTGTGAAGCGTTTTGAGACATTTGTCTCAATGACATGATAGGGCAATATACCAAACGCAAGGATTATTATTATGGTGATTGTGATTGTGACCACTTTCCCAGAGAGACCATCTGTCAGTGTCACCTGCCCAGGCTGTGTGCGCTGTATGGACACCAACAGACAGAAGACGGGAAGGTCACCGGAGATAAGGAAATGAAAATAATATAAAAGTCTTACATTTGCTGCAAAGCCTACATCATCAAAACACTTTCTGTAAAGTGTAGTTGCTATATTTTAGTGGTTAGAGCAATTACCTTGCAAGCAAGAGGCCCTGGGTTTGACTCCCAGCAGGTGAAATGTTGGGCACGTTTCCTTACTCCGTACGTCTCTATTCACCTAACAATAATAGTGATCCTTACATTTGATATAGCACTTTTCACGTCTCAAAGCGCTTCACAGAATATACTGTAAAGTGACTGTATATATGTGAGCAAAAAGTGGCAGCCAATTGTGCACAGCAGAGTCCTACAAACAGTTGCGGATTTAAATGACCAATTTATTATATGTTTTTTGATGGATTATTATTAGGCGTGTGGAGTAAGGAAACTTACCCAAGACTTCGCCCTGCCTGGAATTGAACCCAAGTCTCCTGTTTGTAAGGCGAGACTTGGAACCCAGTCGTTATTAGATTGGCAGACGGCTTTTCCGGGAGTAATAAACCCTTAAACCAAATCAACCCCAAAAAATTTTGATCACTTTATCCATGACTGTTGCTGTGCCCAATTGCCACATTTCGCCAATAAAACATAGTCGCCTTACAAGCGAGAGACCCGAGTTCAATTTCAGGCAGGGCGAAACCTTGGGCAAGTTTATTTACTCTACAAGCCTAATAATAATCCCTAAAATGTTTTTAAAAATTGGTCATTTCAATCCACAACTGTTTGTGGAACACTGCTGTGCTCAATTGGCTGCCGCATTTGCTTTGTTGCTCTCTTAAGTCAGAAGGAGTCCTGCAGCACAATTGCCAGTCAATTCACTTTACAGTACAGTATATTCTGTGACGCATTTTGAGATGTCTAGAAGACGTGATAAGGCGCTATATCAAATGCAGGGTGTATTTATTGACAGTACATTTGTGGGCGAAATGCAGCAGCCAATTGAAGTTACCAATTTATAAAAAAAATTATTGAGGGATTATTATCAGGCGCGTGGGGAAAGTAAGCTTGCCCAAGGTTTTGCCCAGCTGGGGAATCAAACCCACTTATGAGGTGAGTGTTCTAACCACTGAGCTGCAAGACAGCAATAGTCACGTCCACACATTCAGATCTTGGGATGAAGTTGTCACACACACTCCCCCCTATACATGGTTAAAAGCTGCCATGTGATACAGTCAATACAATGTTGGGTTTTCAACAATCACTGGCCAACAGCAACACTGAATGTTACCTCAATGATGCCGCCTTGTGGCCAGAAACACGGGAATCACAAAGCAGGAATGTGACTGCTTAATAATCTCAGTATTATGATCAGTAAATAACAATGATAATTAGGGAACGGCGATATGGGAATTTTCCGGATATGAATATATCGGTTGGCTCATATCGAGACATACCGAAATACCGATATTTTTTGTACTACGCATGCGCGCGCGCATCGGAGTGCGCGTGCATTCCGGGTGCGCGCGCATTCGGAGCCTATCTTCTCAGGAGGTAAATATCTTTCTCTCTCTGTGTCTCTCACTCTCTCCATCTCTGTGTTTTTCTGTCTGTGTCTCTCTATGTCTCTCTCCCTCTCTCACATCCCCCCCCATCTCTATCTATCTGTATATTATCACATCCACCCCGTCTCTCCCGCCCCCCCCCCCCCCCGCCGTCCCTCTCTCGCACCCCCCACCCCCGTCATCTCTCTCCCCCACCACCCCCAGCCGTCTCTTTCTCCCTCCCCCCCCCTCCCCCCCAGCCGTCTCTCTCCCCCTCTCCTCCCCCCCTCGCCGTCTCTCTCTCCCTCCCCCCCTCGCCGTCTCTCTCTCCCTCCCCCCCCAGCCGTCTCTCTCCCCCTCCCCCCAGCCGTCTCTCTCCCCCTCCCCCCAGCCGTCTCTCTCCCCCTCTCCTCTCCCCCCCAAGCCGTCTCTCCCCCTCTCCCCCCCCCAGCCGTCTCTCCCCTCTCTCCCCCCCCTCAGCCGTCTATCTCCCCCTCCCCCCAGCCGTCTCTCTCTCCCTCCCCCACCCAGCCGTCTCTCTCCCCCTCCCCCCCCCAGCCGTCTCTCTCCCCCTCCCCCCAGCCGTCTCTCTCCCCCTCTCCTCCCCCCCCCACGCCGTCTCTCTCTCCCTCCCCCCCCAGCCGTCTCTCTCCCCCTCACCCCCCCCCCCCAGCCATCTCTCTCCCCCTCACCCCCCCCCCCACCCAGCAGTCTCTCTCCCCCTCACCCCCCTCCCACCCACAGCCATCTCTCTCCCCCCACCCCTTGCATACCTGTATATTGTATTCGAGGACTATGAATACAAGATGGCGGCTTTGCACCTCGGTCTGTGCATTGTGTATAGAGATGAGCATTCTGGGTCTTGTAGTTGATTGTGCTCGCATCCCGATTTTTTACCTCGATATACCGTTTTTTGATATATCGGTATTTTTAAAATGTCTATATCGGCATACCGATATGAAAATCATATCGGGTTTTAGCGATATACCGATATATCGCCGTTCCCTAATGATAATATTTGCATTTGTATCCGGTCTAACAAAATATCTCAGAGGGTATACTGTAAAGAATAGGGATTGTGTATTTTTAGGCAAATGTGACAGTTAATCGGCGGGCGAGCCTTCAGCCACTCTGCCGCAAACCTCTGGAACTCCATCCCGCAGTCCCTCCGCCTCGCCCCCTTCCTAGCCTCCTTCAAGTCTCACCTCAAGACCCTCCTCTTCATTGGACCCATTGGCAACTCCTAATCTCCCCTTCCCTTCCCACCATGTCCTCAGATTGGGTCTGAAACAGTGACTGTCCAGCGTCTTGGGACATCCTCCTGACGTGAAAGGCACTACACAAGTGTAATTTTGTTGTTGTTGTTGTTGTTGTTAATTTGCACACAGCAATATTCCACAAACAGTCATTATCATCCACCTGAATAGATAGGACCACAGTGTAACATCTCATCTGAATAGTGGCACCTCTGACAATGCAGTATATCCTCAGCACTTTATTGGAGTATCAGCCTAGCCCACGGGCTCAACGGCCTGATGTGGGGCATGAACCCATAACCCTAGAGGCGAGAGTCCTACCACCTGAGCCAGGTACACACACCTATAGAATATAGAATGTATATAATAATACTAATAATATTGCATTTGATATTGCACTCTTCAGCCAATCGCAGCCAATTGCACACAACAACATGCGTAATAATAATCCATCCAAAAAACAGAATAATAAAATTGGTCATTTTTCAAACTATGACTGTTTGTGGGACACTGCTGTGTGCAATTGGCTGCTGCATTTCGCCCACAAATACACAATCAATTCACTTTACAGTATATTCTGTGAAGCGCTTTCAGACGTCGATAAAATGTGAAAAGTGCTATATCAAATGCAAGGATTATTATTATTATTAACAGTGTCCTACGAACAGTTGTGGATTGAAATGATCAATTTATTATTATTTTTTGAGAGATTATTATCAGACGTGTGGAGTAAGGAAGCTTGCCCAAGGTTTCGCCCTGCCTGGAATTAAATGCAGGTCCCTCACTTGTAAGGTGATTGCTCTAACCACTGAGCTACAGGACTCCTTGCCAAATGCTATAATAGAGGGAAAATCTGGCTCGTTCAATCCCACATTTTAAACCCACAGTTTCAGACCTCTTCTGTTTGGGTTTGTAATACTATCTGTCCAGCGCCTTGGGACGCTGAAAGCTGCTATAGAAATGAAATGTGTTGTTGTTGTTTAAGCTTTTATCCTATTTGCCTCAGCAGCGTGACAGCTTAAAAAGGTTTAAGAAATGTTAATTAGAGAAGCATGAAATCAATTTATAAGGAATTCTTTACAGACTTTCTTTACATATAATCAGCCAGACTGAATGGTTTGCGTTGCTTCTGCTTCCATTGTTTCAGGTGAGTACCACTTGATGTGTGCACCATTCGCACTTCTTACTGTTTTTTGTGGAGGAGCCTGTATGAAGCATTAATCGGGGTTTCAAGGAGAGATACCGGGAAAAGTCAAGCTGGTTCTCATGAAGGCAGATTTGAAGATATAGGCATTTTCTCACATCAAACTTCCGATGAGTTTAGTGTGCATCTAGCTCAACAAGTACCATGTTGCACCGATACTAAGAACAAATCTATATTCAGCATAATTTAGGTACATGACAGATCTTTTTTTGTAATAGACGCTGCAGGCGAATTGACTGTCCAGTGCTCGATTGCAGAAGCACTCGTCAGAAATCAGATCCCCATAATCAGTTCTGCATTCACCTACAAACACACAGTCACTAGATTTTACAGTAAGTCATGCTCTAAAAAATGGTACAATAAAATAGAAGATGAATTTTACTGGTGCTCTTGATAATGTTTTACATATCATTGGCTGTACTTGGTGCAGTAGCCTGATATCAGGTATATGCCCTGAGGAAATTGTGTAATAATAATCTCAATTGCCTGTCACTGCTGCAGGAAGCACTCCGATGTAGAACATTACCAGCAATAAAACACTTTTTTGTCCAAAATTGTCTGTCTCTCTGACCTCTGTTAATTTACACTATATCCAGCTTCCAATACTACTAATTGTAACTTTGAATGGCCCATAATTAAGAACAGGAATTAAATATAATTCTCACTTTGTATGACCTACCTTAAAAATAATTTCCCCTATGATCTCATCAGATGTTGGCTGCACTGTGCACATTAAGGGGATTTTTTTCCCCCCTGAAAACCTAATGATATAAAGTTCAGGAATGGGGGACTTCAATTAGGAGAGGCTAGAGAAGGCTATATTCCACGAAGAGCTTTGAGATGTCCTGAAGAAAAGCGCTACATCAAATGTAAGTATTCATCATTTTCTGTGAAGCGCTTGGAGAAATTGATAAGATGTGAAAAGCGCTGTATCAAATGCAAGGATTATTATTATTGTTCTTATAATGAGTAGCACACCTGGAGCTCTCCTCGCAGAGGCAGAGGAGCTCCTGTGGCTTAGTGGTTAGAGCAATTGTCTTGCAAGCTGGGGAGACCCGTGTTCGAATCCAGGCAGGTCAGAACAAAACCTTGGGCAAGTTTCCTTACTCCACACACACACATGCCTGATAATAATCCATCCAAAAATAACCACAATAATAAAATTGGTCATTTCAATCCACGACTGTTTGTGGGACGCTGCTGTGCGCAATTGGCTGCCGCAATATGCCCACAAATATATACAGTCAATTCACTTTACAGTATATTCTGTGCAGTGCTTTGGTTCACAGAATATTGATGTGAAAAATGCTATATCAAATGCAAAAAATATTATTATTAATACTGGAGCACTTCTGCTCATGAGCACCTCTGAGAGGTGTAGCCCAGGTATATTGCCGTGTTTCGCCCACAAACATGCAGTCAATTCACTCTACTGTATTCCCCCAAAGCGCCATAGCAAATGCAAGGGTTTTTATTACTGTATATGATGGGTTGGGGGCGGGGCTGTGGGTTGGGGGCGGGGCTGTGGGTTGGGGGCGGGGCAGGCAGCACGTGCTCAAAAGGGGGCTGGATTTGGGGGGTGGAGCGTGTTTCAAGCTCAATTGGGTGGATTGGTGTCGCCCCCGCTCAGGGCACGGGACAGGGGAGGGGGGGGTAAAAGAAGCCTCTTTGGGCGGCAGCTTAATTTTAAAATTTCTTGAAAGATTAAACCCGCAAACCTGGTTTGTTTTTCGTCCCTTTTCCCTCCGCGGTTTCAAGAACCTAAACCGGTCGCTCTGTGAGGACTACCGTCATGAATCCACGTCACATTGGGCCAGGTGTCGGCTAGATGGGGCTTTGGGTTCCCCTTTGGGCTCGTGTCGGGCGGGCTTTGGGCTGCGAACGCCGATTTGAATACTGGCGCGCGCTGCCTGTGGCGGTTGCTGCGGGTCACGGCGCTAGGCGAGGCGAGGTTCGCGGACAGTCTGTCAGTCAGTCCCGAGCTCGAGCCTCGCACAGCAGCACAGGGCAGCGCGTCCGGTATCCCGCGGCTGGGCTGTCTCTTTCTCTCTCTTTGCCGTATTTTCCTCACGGGAGGAGGTGAGGCGTGAAGCTGCTGCAGTCCGGTGACTCCCCGCTCACTAACACTGACTGACTGACCGACTGATGAATTCACTGACAACCATGAGGAGCCACAGTAATTCCAGCGCTCGGTTCGACCATTATATCTGGCTGGTGAACAAGACTATCCTGTGCCACCAGGTGAGTGACCCGCCCCGGGGTGGGGTGGGGGGGGGGGGGGGGGGTAGGGGATAGTAATAATCCTTGCATTTGATATAGCGCCTTATCCTGTCTTGGAGGTGTCTCAAAGCGCTTCAGGTATATTTTGTGTGGCAGAGGGCAGCGGTTTGGGACAGCCTCATGTCCTGTGTGTGTGTGTGTGTGTGTGAGGGAGGGAGGGAGGGATTTTTTTTGACATTGTTCTGTGCAAATTGGCTGCCACTCGCCCACATAATAATAAATATTAATAATCCTTGCATTTGATACAGTGCCTCATCACGTCTCCAAGACGTCTCAGAGCGCTTCACAGGATATACTGTAAAGTGAATTGACTGTATTTTGTGGGTGAAAATACACGGTTACTGCACTTTAGAGGAAATTTGTGAAGCACTTGTGAAGATTTTCTCAGATGCGAGGATTAATATCAATCAATTAATCAATTATTATTCAATCCACGACTGTTTGTGGGACACTGCTGTGCGCAATTGGCTGCCGTGCTTAGCCCACAGATACAGTCAATTCTCTTTATAGTATATTCTGTGAAGTGCTTTGAGACGTCTAGAAGACGTGAAAAGCGCTATATCAAATGCAATAATTATTATTATTACATATTGAAACAAAAACCTTCCTGTGATCAGCAATAAAGGTTTAAAGTGAGCAATGCCTTCAAGAAAGAGAGGTGTATTTTTCAGTTTCGATGTGAGAAAGTGAAGGGGTTTAGTGATTGCCTCTCACCCCTTGCTGATATATTGATCAAGTGTTTATGATAGCTAAAAGTGGTCATTTAATAAATTGAGTGTGTGTGTATGTGTCTTGTCCACCATTTCCCCCCCCCCCCCCCCTCCCCAGTTTGGAACATGTGCTGTGGATTTGACTGCCTCAGTCATATTACTGAAATGCAGTTGTAACAGCTGCTCGGCTTGACGATACTCTACATCGAATCTAATGTCAGCTAGATGGTTCCATTGCTAGTACCCTGGCATTTGGCTGAGAAGGTTATGGGTTCAAGTGTGACATTGGGACTGCTGTAAGTTATTGGGGATTTCAGATGAAATGCTAAACCGGTGTGAGTTGAAGATCCCATTACACTACATCGAAATAAATTGAAACATTGAAAGTTTCTCCTGCTCTCTCTGTATTGGCAAATACTTCTCCGGATTATTCAGTCATTCACTTCAAGACTGTTTATGGAATCTTATTGGTGCATATGGCTTGTCTGTTTTCATACAAAACCACTCTGAATATCTGACGGTGATTACGTGAACAACAGGTTGAGATGTGCCAATGGAATTAAGTAGTGTATTATAAAAGTCAAATTCTTTCTCGGATATCTATTTAAAATATTTCCTTTCTACTTTCTCTTATCCCCTTCTGACTCAGAGATGAGAGTGAAGGTAGCAGTTCACAGGATAGATTACAATGTATCCTGTGAAGTGCTTTGAGGCATCTCAACGATGTGATTAGGTGCCAAACCAAATTATAGTACCGGTACTTTTTTAAATTCAAGAATGAACTCCTCTACGGTTCCAAAAATGGTGCCTAACTTGTTTCCTGTACCTCACACAGGTATTATAGTAGAAATAAACTTCAGAGTTGGTGTAGCGCCTTTCACATCAGGAGAATGTCCCAAAGCACTTGAAGGACTCTACTATAAACTGAAATGACTATGTGTTTTGTGGGTGAATCAACAATAAAGTTTCACACAGCAATGCCCTTCAATCAGCCATGAAGTAATGTTACTCCTTTCTTTTTGAATTGTACCATGGGATCTTTAACTTCTGGATAGGTAGGCGGGTTTTCAGCTGAATATATCTTCCAAACAATGGCACCCTCGACAATACAGCACCACCCTCCCCCCCACATTACCCTAGCCCAACCACCTCTGCAATCTCCTAACCCCCTACCAATCTGTCTGCTCCTTCCGCTCAGAGGGCTCCAGCCTACTCCCATGTTTGCCGTCCCACCCACTCACCCTTGCCACCTTCAGCCACTGTGCCCCCAACCTTTGGAATTTCATCCCGCAATCCCTCCGCCTTGCCCCCCTCCCTAGCCTCCTTGAAGTCCTGCTTCAAGACATTCCACTCCTACCATGCCTTCGGTTACCCTCTTCCCTCCACCTTTCCCGATCCCTATCCCAGCTCGGGTCCAAAATACTGACTGTCCAGGGCCTTGGGACATCCTCCTAACATGAAAGGCGCTATACAGATGTAATTTTGTTTTCATATTGGACTATCACTGTAAACTATATGGGTTACAAGTCCCGTATATGGGACGAGAGTACCACTGACTGATCCAGGCTGACATATGAGGAAAAAGAGTTGGCTGCATGATGTGTGTCCACTGTACACCTGTTCACTATAAATGATTGGATTTACTGTATGTATGGATAATGAGTCCTCGTTCTAAGTTTGGATAATCCTTGAATTTGATATAGTGCATATGACAAAAATTTAGGGTGCTCTTCATGGGCGGCATTGCCTAAAAGCTATGGAACTTGATGTAGAGACAGGGAGAGAGGGGAGGTGACTGTAGGCATGGTTGAAGGGGAACAGGTGTGAACTGTAGACTGGCCAAAGTGGAGAGATTGAAGCAGAGAGTTCCTTAGTTTGGGGGAGTAGTGGCTGAAAGCATTGCCACCAATGATGGAGCAGAGGGAATAATGGATGTGCAGGAGGCTGGCGCCAGTGGAGCAAGAGGAGTAGAGAGGAGTGGGGTTTAAGCGGGCTATGGGTTTAAGCAGGTTGGTGAAAATATTGAGAAGGGAAATTGTATTTATCTTTGCACATCAACATGTGATCTTTTCATGAAACAGGTTTGGATTAGCATGGCAATGACAGTCATTTTGCTGATTTAGAACATGCACTATCTTTGCAGTGCTAGATAAAGTATAGATTTCCTTTTAATTGAACTCTTCAAATGACGTGAATTTATTTGCTCTGGAGATTGTTTTAACATATATCCTTTTTTTTTAGAATCCAATAACTGGTTTACTGCCTGCCAGCTTAGAACACAAAGATGCTTGGGTCCGTGACAATGTATACGGTATCCTAGCAGTCTGGGGCCTGGGATTGGCTTACCGCAAGAACGCTGATCGAGATGAGGATAAAGCAAAATCCTATGAATTTGAACAGGTTGGTTCTAGGGAAGGGTAAACAAATCACACTCTTGGTACCAGCAAAAATATTACTTTACAAATGGCAACAGATATTTAGATTCTTGATCCTTAAACCAACCAAGTTTCCACAGTATCCATACTTTTGTACTTTGTAAAGTTACAAACCAATTGCACTCTCTTAGTCAGTTAAGTAATCTTCATCCTTTACCTTTGAACATATTCTGATCAGTTTATCCAAATTGTTATTTATTTCTAATATTTTTTCCTCTCCTTCACATAAATTTTTCCTTCACATAATGACTGGATTGTATGACCGATGCTGACTCCAGGGTGAAGTGTTTGGCAGTGGAGTATCAAAATTGTGTTTATCCTCTGCAGCTTGATTCCTGAGCCAGCAGATCCATCGTCCTGTCGGGCACTGGTCATGATGACCAGCTGGCCTGGCTCATCCCTCAGGTCATGGAGAAGCAGTGCAGTCAGTACAGCTATTTCTTCCGGAAACAATTTAGTTTGTACAGATGCTGTGTACTTGATCTGCAAAGTGGTTGCGACTGCATTCCAAAATGATTGAATGTCATGTGAAAGCTGAGATGGGAGCAGCAACGCCAAGAAGAAACTAAAAGGCCGTGACCTATTAGCAATCGCTGACTCAATGTAATTGGTTTCTATTTTATCTTGCAGTCAGTGGTGAAACTCATGCGGGGACTACTGCGATGCATGATGAGACAGGTAAATCATCACAAATCCCTTGGTAGTTTTAGTAATTACACTACATTTAAATTCTTGTAGATTTGACACTTGTCCTTACAGAAATAGACACTTGCCTTATTATAAGAGTGAAGGCATATCTTGTTTCTAATTATAATCTTGAGTTAGATCATAGCTTCAACATTAGAATTTGATGCAGCACATACAAACATTAGTCATTACAGTTTGGTCGTAGTTTTAGCGCCCTTCAGTATAGTGCGTATAGTAATCGTGCAACAGCTAACTGGAAGTCCCGTACACCCAGCTTCTGCCACACTCTTTCTATACCAAGAAATGGCTGACCTGCAAGCCCTCATGTCATCATTTCCTAAAAGCATCCCCAGGAAGTGTTGCTGATGTCACTTTATAAAGGTAGTGTATCATTGTTACTTATATACCACTCGCAGGAAGTGCTGTCAGAGTGGATGTGATCACCAGGAAGTTGGCCATTTTTGTGTGCTGAAATACCTGACCCATGCAACTTCTATATTGGGAATTTCCCTGTGCAGTTATTTACATCTTTAAAAATAATCTCTCAAATTAAGATAATTTTTTCCTCAGTTTAATTAACCGAGGACACCAAGATGTCATGGAAGATGTAGGATTTTTTTTAGTTCATCTTTGGTTGGTTTTAAAGATAAAGTGGGTTCAAGGTCTCTCTTCATATAATGCCAGTTCAACCCTTTCTGATGTAGAGTCTGTATTTTTTACTCTGGTTATAAAGTGGCATTGGTGTAACTTTGAAAGCACGTGAGGGAATGAATGGTAATTTGCAGAGACCTGATGGGATGGGAAGTCGTGACTTACAAAGATTGTTCAGCATGGAAACAGTCAGTCGTGCTGGTGTTTATACTTTACATGAACCTCCACGCATTTCTTTCTCCCTCATGTATCTATCTGTTTCCTTCATCCTCATGTAAAGCTGTAGCTTCCTCTTGGAATTGATGAAGGCGGCAAAGAAGAACTTTGCGGCCAGCATATGTTGTTGCTGATCATAATACTGTTGTTACACTTAGGTCGGAAAAGTTGAAAAGTTCAAGTACAGCCAGAGTCCATCAGATGCCCTCCATGCAAAGTATAGCTCCAGTACATGTGAAGCAGTGGTTGAGGATGATGACTGGGGTCATCTGCAGATAGATGCTACTTCCCTCTTTCTACTTTTTCTTGCACAAATGACCGCTTCAGGTAAATGGAACTAATTGCCAATGCCCTCATGGTGGTCAAATCATATTTGTTGTTAGTTCTGAATTACTAATTAGGACCAATTAGTCCTTGGGACGTCCTCCCGACGTGAAAGGCGCTTTATAAGTTTAAGTAGTTGTTGTTGTTGTTGAATTACCTTCGTAAGCTCCCTGCCCTACCTCTACCACCATTAGCAGGCACGTAAAGCCTTTCTGCCCGCACTCTCTGGAACTCCATCCTTGGTCTAACTGGGTACCTGTAACTTGCTGCCTCCTCTCGTTCAAGATGCGTCACAATACGTAATTCTTTGACCCCACTTTCGGCCATCTTCCTCTTCCCATCCGCTTGGCTTCCCCCCAGTTTGGGTGCCCAGCCAGTGCTGTAAAGATCTTTGAGACATCTTCACGTGAAGGGGGCTATATAAATGTAAATTTATATTACATTTTTGGGCAATTCGATCTCCCACTAAACTGTCATTGTGTATTGCTGTGGCTATTTTGAGATGAAGGTGTTAAATGAAGTTTTGAGTTCACTGATCGATGAGTGCATTGTCAAGACGGACAAACCAAACATATTCAAATGGGGTTCCCCTTGTCAATCAATGTTGAATCTGGTCTATTTACAGTACAATTGAATACTTCCGGTTTGATAGTGATTTGGCATGTTGAAGCTATTTAACATAGAATGTGCTTAGTACCAGGCACTTAACTTAATGCACCAAGCTCCGCGACCACATCACTCCCACCCTCGCCCAGCTATTTCCCTATCCCCCAGAGGATCGAATTCAAGATCCTCGTCCTCATTTTCAAGGGCATTCACGGCCTTGCTCCCGCCTATCTCTCTGACCTGCTGTGCCCCTATGAAGCTCTCCGTTCAGCGGGCTCCAATCTGCTCCATCTCCTTTGTTCTACCATCGGTGGATGGGCTTTCTCTGCCTCCACACTCTGGAACTCCATCTCACGGTCCCTTCGCCTCGCTTCCTCCCTTACCTCCTTCACGACCGGTCTCAAGACCCTCCTCTCCGATTGTGCCTTCTGCTGCCCTCCTAACTCTCCCTCCCTTCCCCCCTACCCCACTCCTCCCCTTGCTTGGGTCCCGACCTGACTGTTCAGCACCTTGGGACGTCTTCCCGATGTGAAAGGCACTCTATAAATGTAATTTTGTTGTTTTTAAATTGAGTGAAGAGCAAAGACCAGGATGGAACTTGGCATCTTAGTCTGCATGGCTTGTTGGGTTGTATGGCTTGCATACGTGTTGGGTGATCGAGGAAGCAAATCTATTTGTTTAAATATATGTATTTAAAATAATGCTTTGAAGTGATTGTGAGACCCTGGTGTAGCTTTAGTAGGATCAAGCGCTATGCCAGAACATTGAGCTCCTAGTTTAGGTTGATGCTCGTTTCAGTGCTGGGAATGCTCTGCATTTGTGGAGTTGCTGAACTTTGAGACATTAAATCGGGGTCCAATCTGCCTGTTTGAGCGACATTGTGCACTATTTGAAAAGAAAATCCTTGCATTTAATATAGCGCTTTTCATGTCTTCTAGACATCTCAGAGGTTTCACAGAATATACTGTAAAATGAATTGACTGTATCTCAGTGTCCTGACCAACAATCCCCAATTAAAATTGGTCATTCACTTCATGGCTGTTTAGAGAACATTGCTGTATGCAAATTAGCTGGTACTTTTGTCTGCAAGTACACGGCGGTCACTCCACTTTACAGTAAATCCTATGAGATGCCTTTAGACAGGTTGCTGACAAAATGAAGTGATACAGTAAAACCCTGATGATCCTTGATCCAATCAACCGTAACTTCCGTATAATCAGCACCTCAAAACAAAAAAGGTCCCCATTTGATTAACTGGATCTTATCTGGCACAATCGCTGTAAAGCATTTTTCACCCTCATATTGGTATTTTGGGATGCTGCTACTAGTGCCTAAAGGTGGCACTGCCGTTTTTTTCCCTCACAGAGTACAGTACGATTAGCTCTGAATGCTGCCGGTACTGCACATCCGGTTTTGAGAGAGAGACAGGGAGAGACACAGTGTGTGTGTGGGGTGGGGGGGGGGGGCAGGGAGAAAGGAAAATAGGGGGGTGGGGAGAAAGAGAGGGAAAGAGTGCGGGCTGGGAAGAAAGAGAGAGGAGTGTAAGGGAGAGAGAGAAGTGGTGGAGAGGAGGGGAGAGAGAGAGGGGGTGAGTTGATTAATTTAGATGGAAAATGAGAGGAGTGGAGGAGGGTTGGGTTTGGAGCCATTTAGATGCCAGACTGATTGAGTGTGTGTGTGAAAGAGAGAAAAGGGGAAGGAGGGAGAGAAAGAAAGAAAGGAAAAACAAGAGTACCCCTTTGATTGTGTGCTGTGTTTATAAACTGTAATTGATATTTATTGCTTTATTGGTAAGTATCCATCAATATTCAGTTATTATTTATTATTAATATGGTATGTTTTTAAAAAAATTTAAGTTAATTTTTTTTGTGTTGGGTTTTCGGCAACTGGCCACCCGAATATCCAGCATGCGGTTTAACAGGCATTAGCCGGGTCCCAAGGGTGCCGGATAAATGGACTTTTGCTGTATTAAGTATTAAGAAATATTATTATTTAATATTTTTATTTGTGTTCTCAGCTATTTTGACTTAATCATATTGTGTTGAAGCACAGAAACAGACTATTTGGCACATCAAGTCTATGCTAATGATTTTCTCTTCATAAGTGATCTAACCTCCTGAATGGACCCTATTTGCTTTGATATTCTAATTTTTCGAAGCATTTCTCTAATTCCCATTTAAACATAAGCGGGCATAACCTTTGTTCTGACATGCACATTTTAATCTCTATTATTAATACATAACTGTTCTAGAATTGGTATTATAGTAATTTATTGTGAGGTGTTTGAATATAAAATACTGATAAGTCACTTTATTTTCCCCAGGGCTTCACATAATATTTTCACTGGATGAAGTGAATTTTATACAGAATCTGGTGTTTTATATTGAAACAGCCTACAAAGTTGCGGTGAGTCTCTGGGTGCCTATGGATTTCCAGGAACAACAACAACAACAAATTACATTTATATAGCGCCTTTCACGTTGGGAGGATGTCCCAAGGCGCTGCACAGGAGGCGTGTGACCCGAGCTGGGAGGGGAGTGTTTGGGAAGGGGTGAGACACGAAGGGGAGGTTGAAAAATTCGGGGTGGAACAAAAGGCACGGTCGAAGAGGAAAGTCTTCAAACCGGCCTTGAAAGAGGAAAGGGAAGAAACGAGACGGAGGGATTGGGGGATGGTATTCCACAGGGTGGGAGTGGAGAAACTGAAGGCCCGGCCTCCGATGGTGGGGCGGTTCGGGCGGGGGGCTTGGAGCAGGCCAAGTCCTGTTGAACGGAGGGTCCGGGTGGGCTTGCAGGGGGAAAGTAGATTGGTTAAATAGGAAGGGGCAAGGCCGTGTAAGGCCTTGAAGGTGAGGACGAGGATCTTGAACTCGATCCTCTGGAGAATGGGGAGCCAATGGAGACGGGCGAGGGTGGGGGTTATATGGTTGCGGAGGCGGGTGCGGGATAATACACGGGCTGCAGAGTTTTGGATGACCTGCAGCCTGTGAATGGAGGAACTGGGGAGGCCGACGAGGAGAGAGTTACCGTACTCCAGCCTTGAGATGATGTATGCGTGCACGAGTGTTTCGGCAGCGTGGGGGGTAAGATAGTTGCGGAGCCTGGCAATGTTGCGCAGGTGGAAATAAGCGGTGCCAGTCAAGGCACGGATGTGGGGGAGGAAGGAAAGTTTTTGATCGAACATGATGCCGAGGTTCCTGATTGGCTTTGTGAGGTGGAGAGTGCAGCCTTGGAAGAGATTAATGCTATCCTCCTAAATATTAAAAGCACACTTCCCCCCCAAAAGCTGTCATGTGAAGCACTTTGGGAAGTCTCAGCGATGTGATCATTATTTTGTGTGATTTGATGATTTGTGATTTGTGTGCCAGTCTGGCACAGTGAGTCGAGTCAGGAAGGTTATGGGATAAAGCCCCGCATCAGGACTCAGAATCACATAGTCTAATTAATAGTCGCATAGTCTAATGCAGTCGTGGGATGTGTTGCATTGTTAAGAGACATTGTCAGTTCAGATGAGGCAGATGAGGCAATAAACTGAGGTCCCATCTGCCAGTTCGGGTGGATCCCTTGGCACTATTCGAAAAGAGAAAGGTGTTTCTCTCAGTGTCCTGACCAAGAATCCCCCAAATAAAATTGGTCACTCACTGCATGGCTTTTTGTGGGGCATTGTGTGCACAATTGGCTGCGGTGTTTCATTCACAACCTACACAATCGAATCCACTTTACAGTATATTGAGATGTCTAGAAGACGTGAAAAGCGCTATATCAAAATGCAAGGATTATTATTATTATATCCTATGAAGAATTTGAAACGTCACAATTATGTCAAATGCAAGGATTATTATTCGTACATGTTTAGTTGTTTTCTTTTTGTGACAGGATTTTGGCATCTGGGAACGGGGAGACAAGACAAACCAGGGAATCCCTGAGCTCAATGCTAGTTCTGTTGGCATGGCTAAAGTGAGTCTTTAAAGGAAATGTAGTTTTTTACGTATCTCTTTCAGGGAAAGAAGGCATGTGTGAATAGTCGATTCTGACTGACGAAGGGATGCAAGTCCCCTCTGCTTGTTGTGAAACTGTCCTGTAAAATGAGACTACCACATAGTTACTAGAAGTTGGAGGCCCACAGTTTAATTCAACACAACAACAACAAAATTACATTTATAGAGCGCCTTTCACACTGGGAGGACGTCCCAAGGCACTGAAACTCAAATGGATAATCTCCCTGAGGTTAGCCAGAAAGATAGAAAAGCGTGGGAAGTGGAAAAACATCACATTTGAGAAGAGTGATGAAGTAAAGAGGCATTTGTCTGCAGAATGTACATTTGGGACATTGTCTTGACAAAGGTGCTATACCAAATGTAAGAATTATTATTACTCTACTTACCTGACATTAGAGACCAAAATAGAGGGGGAGTTCTAAATCATATTCATACATTCTTTTTTCACCCACACAATGCAGAGAATTAACCAAATCCAACAAAATAATTTTGACCTTTTTCTGTGCTGATCCTAGGCAGCTCTTGAAGCCATTGATGAGATGGACCTTTTTGGTGCTAAAGGAGGCCCTGAATCAGTTATTCACGTCTTGTCTGATGAAGTGCAACATTGCCAAGTAAGTTTGGCTAATTTGCTCACAGGTTTATGATAGGTTATCTAGGCGGAAGGTTGAATCATTCGGTATGAAATTTTAGATACAAGTGGAGCATGTTCCACGTGTGTTTGGTGGGCTTGTGGGGAGCAGTGTTCATCAGTAAAAGACAGACTTAATAGCCAAGATGTTAGGGGAGGAGAGACTTACCAGGTAATCTGTCACATCTGTCCAACAATTAGTTTAGTGCAAACAGGACTAAATATATACCTTGGGTCCAAATTTCCCTGTTATCAATACCCTCACCAGAATTTATTAAGCGCAGTAATACATTTCTGCAGCCTGTCCAAAGAGGTACTTGCGGTGCAGAATTTTTAATTGGATTTAGAATTGAATTGAATCTAGCTATCTGTTATAACCTCGGTAACCAGGCAAAGGGCTATTTAAAAGTTTGATCCACCGAGAATTGACAAAATGTTCAATTTTACTAACATGTACATTCTTTTTAAATTTCAGTCTATTCTTAATTCAATGTTACCAAGAGCTTCAAATTCCAAAGAAATTGACTCTAGTCTGCTTACAGTCATCTCCTTCCCGGCATTTGCAATAGCCAACCGAAAACTTATTTCAGTAACTAAACAACAAATTGTTGAAAAGTTGCAGGTAAGATTTTTATTTTGTTCTTTCTCTCCGGAAGGCAGTTCAGTGGTTTGCAATCCTCCAGGCTTCTTATTTAGATCTCAAACATGTGGTTTGATTGAGAATCACATAAATCAAGAATTGGTGTTTTGAAACTGCAATTCTTGTTCAAACGGAAGCACCAAAACAAGTTTCAGAGCGAATACATGAATGAGCATAATGATTATTTGTTTGATCACTAAAAATAATGATGTTTTCAGAAATTCCACAGTTTAAATGCAATATGATGATTGCTATTTAATGATCAGCTTAGGGTGGAATTCTCCCTCTGATGTGAAATCCTGACATGTCATGTACTTCATTATATTTCTCTCCTCAGACTACCTTGCGTGTGTGCTATAGCATACCAAATGCCCAACATAGTACAGATTGATCTGGGGAAACTAGGATTTTACAGAGAAAATGATCTCTTTAATCATTTCAGCACTAGTTTATAAAAATGAGCATGCTCCCCCTTGTACTTCATGCAGAGCAAACAATAACTGCATTTCTTGCTGTAAATTGTTGTCAATGAGTGAGTTGTGTTACAGTTGTATAAGGAATGAAAAGTAGTTCTGTAAGAATTATTTATAATGGTATTAAATTAGCCTGATGTCTGGATCAGAAGATTGTGGGGATTTTGAACTTATAGTCCATTCAGACCATCCAGTGCAGGCGAGTATTATATTGCTTTTCAAATGAAATATATCAGGATTTCATCTATCTGTTCAGATGGATGTTATGACACTACAGTACTGTATTTGATATGAATAGACAGTTTCTGCAGATAAATGATAGTCGCCTCTAAATTGGTGATTCACTTCTGGTTGTATATGAACCTTGCAGAATGCTGTGTTTACCTACAAACTACAGACATTACAGTTAATAACAATTACCTTTGAATGACTTTCAGGTATTTTAATGTTATAGGCATTGTATGAAATAAACTTTTTTTATCTTGTAGACTGAACAATTCAGTCAATTGTGCAGTCGACAATTCATCAATAATATATCAACAACCACAATAAAATGACATTTGTAGAATGTCGGGAGGACATCCCAAGGCGCTGAACAGTCAGGAGTCAGGATCCAAGCATGAGAACGGGGTGTGGGGGGCGGTGTGGGGGGGTACAGGGTTGGGATGAGGGAGGGCAGAGAGGGAGGAGGGTGACTGAAGGCATGGTCAAAGAGGAGGATCTTGAGACTGGTGTTGAAGGAGGCAAGGATGGGAGCAAGGCAAAGGGATTGAGGGCTGGAGTTCCAAAGTGCAGGGGCAGAGAGGCTGAAAGCTTGGCCATAATGGTAGAGCGGGATGTGCACGAGATATGGGAAGGAGCCTGCTAAAGGGAGGGAGCGAACAGGTTGATAGGGAGTCAGCAGGTCAGAGAGGTAGGAGGGGGCAACTCTGTGGATGGTCTTGAAAGTGAGAACGAGGATCTTGAATTCGATCCTGTGAGGAATGAGGAGCCAGTGCAGCCGGACGAGGGTGAAGGTGATGGTGTCATGGAGCCTGGTGTGGGAGAAGACACAAGCTGCATGGTTTGGGAAGATCTACAGCTTGTGGGGGGGAAGAGTTGGGTTGAGGCCGATGAGAAGGGAATTGCCGTAGTTGAGTCCTGAGGTAACAAATATGTTTAGATTGACTACTTGTTCCTAATTATTGTTTTATTTTCCTGATTAAATCAGGGTCATTATGGTTGCTGCCGTTTCCTTCGAGATGGCTATAAAACTCCCAGAGAGGTACAGTGCTAAACCATTAGTCTTGGTATGTAGAAGCCTGTTTATCCGTGACTCGATGCACCGGCACTTCCGTATAACCAGCACGCCAAAAACAAAGTCCCCATTCGATAAACCAGAACTTATCCGGAACTATAGCAGTGGAGCATTTGTAATATGCATAAATAATAACATAATAACAGAATATTGTATTGGTATTTATTGTTAAAACTGCTCTCTTGTGCTTTTTACCTATGCTGGTAGATGTTGCGCTTGAAGCCATGATGCTGCGGTTGAGTTTTAGAGTCCATCGATTCTTTTTAAAATGGAGCAGGTGAAAAAAACGGAGCACGTATGACTTTAAAGTCATACTAGCGGCAAGACGGTAACACTAGCCGATAACTGGTTTGCCGCTAGTAGAGTCTAGGGCTTCGGCTTGCAGCTAGTAAAGTCACGCGACTTTAAAATCGTGCTGCCGTTTTTCTCACCCACTTGGCTCCATTTAAAAAAGAATCGCTGGACTGTAAACCTCAATCAGTAAAGGTGTGAAGCGCAAGAGAGGAGTTTTAACAATAAGTACCAATATAATATTCTGTTATTATCTGTTATTACTTAGTCTGGTGTGTATGGTGTGTGTTAAAAGAACAGGCTTCTTTTGAATTTGAAAGAGAAGTGTAATATGCTTTTTGTTTATATAACTAAATATACATATTTAAATGATTTCCCCCCCATCTTTAGTTTTCTCTTATCCTCTCCTGAAGTTGCTGTCTTATGTAAAAACAATAATATTATAATAATACGTTGCTGTCTTTTGTAATGTTAAACAGATGGTAGTGCTCCGGAACGCAACACAGCGTGAAGAGGGCTATATCAGTACCAGTTGTTGTTCATGTTGTCTAGTAATTCAGTGACCATTATTCACATGTGAACCTCAGCTGTAAGCAGGTTGTTTAAATGTAAGGGGCATCACAAATGAGCCATAACCAGCTCACACTCAATTTCCACACATGCATTTTTCATTAGGAATCAGTCAATGAAAAGTGAACCCTGCCTGTTTCTGTTTCTCCACACACACCCTCCCCTATTCCTTTGCCCAGGGTGCCAAAGCCAATTAGAACTCTCACAGCCATG
This sequence comes from Hydrolagus colliei, assembly GCA_035084275.1. Classification (NCBI taxonomy): domain Eukaryota; kingdom Metazoa; phylum Chordata; class Chondrichthyes; order Chimaeriformes; family Chimaeridae; genus Hydrolagus; species Hydrolagus colliei. Next base: position 3,053,824 of record CM068754.1, on the reverse strand, counting down.
TAAACATCAGCTGAAGATTATCATTCTTCCTTCCATGGCTGTTTGATTCCATTTCAAAACAAGACATTGACTTTTCCATTTGGGGCAGCAAAGTAGCGAGAGTTACTTTTTTAATATATGTATGAAAAAAATTTTGTTTCACTTTAGGATTCAAGCCGTCCTTATTATGAACCTGCAGAGCTGAAGAATTTTGAGAACATAGAATGTGAATGGCCAGTGTTTTGGGCTTACATGGTACTGGATGGTTTATTCACTCACAACACAGTGCAGGTAAACAAAAAATGGGAGGGAATTTAATTAAAGGTACTCCAAACATTGCCCAATGTATTCTTAGGCAATAAAATAGTCACCATTCCCTTCATACAAATCCTTTCATGCCCTAAGTCTAGTTACCTCTCTGACCTACTCATATGACATTACTCCTCCGCCCATCCCATTCGCTCATCTGACACAGGCATCCCTCAGCAGCACCTTCGTTGGCCCTTAACTTCTGGAACTCCCTGCCTCGATCTCTCCCAGTTATATATCTTTAAATCCCACTTTAAGTCCTATCTATTCAACAAGCACCTCGGTATGTCTTGCCAGTGGATAAATTTAATTTGTTATTGTATAGTTGCCTCCCTTTTCCCTTTTTCCCAACCTCAGCACCTCAACACTGTGCAGGCTCCCAAGATTATCCTGAATGAAGAGAGCTCTATAAATGCAAACACTGACTAGCCAGTGCCTTGTTACATCCTCCTGGCAAGATAAGCACTACACAAATGTAGTTTTTTGTTGTGAAATGGCCCTATATTATCATTCACCTCTTTCCTATACCAGTAGATTGCTGACTGTTGGATTCCTTTGTACTGTCTTTGGGAAAGTTATAAAATTTCTATTAAATAAAGATTTTCTTATTACCAGTATTTTGTGACACTTAAGTGTTGTAGCTAGAATGATCTTTCAATCTCTGGGAAGCCTGAATTAAATGTTATCATTGTTTGCAGTTTCTTTGTTTTCACAACAGGTTGAAGAATATAGAGCGGCCCTGGAGCGAGTTGTAATTAAGGGAGAAAATGGTACTAGATGGTTGCCTGAACTTTATACTGTTCCAGCAGATAAGGTAATTTCAATCATTTTAGCTCAATAATTTACTTTGAATCGTAAGTTTCTAAGTTAAGTCCCACAGTAGGATTTGACATCCAAACTGATGCTTTGTGGAGCCTTGTAGCTCAGTGGTTAGAGCACTTGCCTTACAAGTGTGAGACCTGTGTTTTGAATTGTGGCAGGTCAGGGCCACAATTCAAGTTTCCGTACTCCACACTCCTAATAATAATCCGTCTCAAACTAACCTATAATAAATTGGTCATTTCAATCCATGACTGTTTGTGGGATACTACTGGCTTGGCTGCCACGTTTCACCCACAAATGTACAGTCAATTCACTTTACAGTATATTCTATGCAGTGCTTTGAGACATCTAGAAGACGTGAAAATCACTATATCAAATACAAGGATGATTATTTTGCTTGTTGCAGGTTCAATCCTTCAGATGACGCATTAAACTAAGGTCTTATCAGACTGCTTTGGTTGTTTATTTAAAGAGTGCCATGGGATCTATAACATTTAACTAAATGTAACCAATATTATTACCCTTCCTCAAATTGCCCAAAATGTAATAATGACTATACAGTATTTACATTGCTATTTGTGGAGTGTTGCTGATGCAATTGCATTTTGTAACGACAGCAACAACAAAATTGCACTTATATAGCGCCTTTTACGCCGAGAGGACGTCCGCTTGGATAACAACAGTAAAGTAACTACAGTAAAAGCCTGTTTATCCTGCAGCCTTGGGATCTGGCTAATGCCGGTTAAAGCGTCTGCCGGATATTCGGCCGAAAACGCAAAAAAACTATAATTTTCAATGCAATTTTCTGGATAAATTCCGGTTAATCGAATGTGGACCTTTTTTTTGCGATGATGGTTTTATGGAAGTTACGGTTGATCGGGTGCCGAAGATACTTGCTTTTACTGTACCATGAAACATTTAATTCTTTCATGTGGTATATAACAACAATAAAAAAATTGCACTTATATAGTGCCTTTCACGTCAGGAGGACATTACAAAGTACTGAATAGTCGGGACCTGAGCGGATGGGGGGTGGGGGGGTCGGGAGGAAGGAGAGGGGGAAGAGTTAGTGGGGGAGCCGAAGACGCGGTCGAAGAGGAAGGTCTTGAGACCGGCCTTGAAGGAGGAAAGGGAGGAAGCAAGGCGAAGGGGCTGTGGGATGGAGTTCCACAGTGTGGGAGCAGAGAGGCTGAAAGCCCGGCCGCTGATGGTTTGGGGTGGTTAGGGTGGTGGACGTGGAGCAGGCCTGAGTCTGCTGAATGGAGGGGACTGGCGGACTGATAGGGAGATAGTAGGTCAGAGAGATAGGCGGAGGCAAGGCCGTGAATGATCTTGAAGGTGAGGACGAGAATCTTGAATTCGATCCTCTGGGGGATGGGGAGCCAGCGGGGACGGGCGAGGGTGGGAGTGATGTGGTCGCGAATTATAGCGCCTTTCACATCGGTAGGACGTCACAAAGTGCATCACAGAAATTAATGTGAATAACTACATTTGTGGGCAAATCGGCCATCAGTAATGCCCCACAAACAGGTATGAAATGAATGACCATTTTTTCAGTGTGGGAGGTGGATTGATGGTAGGACAACCTCTTTTCAAATAGTACTATAGCATCCTTAATGTTCGCCTGAATAGGCAGACAGGACCTTGGCTCAACATCTCATCCGAAGTACTTCACCTCCATCAATGCAACACACATCCAGCATTTCATTGGAGTGTCAGCGAACGTGATGAGTTCAAGATCTGATATAGAGCTTAAACCTACAATCTTCTGACTCAGAAGAGTGCTACCAATGAGCCAAGCTGACATTTGAGACATTTGTGTCTCATATGCAGTATCTATGCAATGTGCAAGTTTAATTTCATTAAAAAAATAGGTTGTTTTATGCTTAACTTTATACTTTCTAGGTTGCATGTGGTATTAGTTCAGGATGTACAGTCAGTGATGTGTATGCTCATCTGTTTCCAGGTGGATGAAGAATATAGGAACCCACACACTGTTGATCGGATTGCAGGTGGTAAAATGCCCCACATTTGGGGACAATCTTTGTACATCCTGGGGGGTTTGCTGGCAGAGGTAAGGACAAATGTAGAACAACATTTGCTATAAGGTATAATGGGAGTCCGCTGATCTCGCTCCAAAGAGACATGCTTAACAATGGAATGCTAGAATCAAGTCAATCCCTAATGGGTAGGATGTTCCTAGCAGGACAGGTGAAAGCTCGCCAAACAGTGCTTTCAATGGAAAGCTTTGTAGTGTAACTAGTTAAATTTCAGCAGTAAACGCTTTGGGGTCCCCAAGCCTTGGTGCTTACCAACCTGCACCCAATACTCTCCAGAATAAATGGGAGAAAGTGGCTATTCCAGAAATGGGAATTTCCATATATAGAATGCGTATGAAACTTTAGCATGGTAATGAGCATATGTCTGACACCCTACTGATCAAAACATTGAATATGTTATTTCTAGGGATTTATTGCGCCTGAAGAAATAGATCCCATGAATAGAAGATTTGCTGCTTCTTTCAAGCCAGACGTTGTTGTTCAAGGTCAGTTTGAAATACTTTCCTCATTTTCATCCAAACAGATCTTTGTTTTGATAGTTGTGTATAGAGAATGCATTAATAAATTACCTGTCCACCATGGCTCCTGCCACTCCTCACTCCTTACAGTCCTTTGTCCCCATTTCTCCCTCCTCCCTCTCAACCCCAATCACTCCATCTGTGACCCTCTCATTGATATGCTCTTTCTTCACAATGTCATCTGCAGACACGGGGTAAACTTCCATATGTCTGTGGATGACATACAAATCTACTTTGCCTCCTCCAACATCAACTCCAGATCTGCTGGTGTTCTATCAGTTTGTCTGGCAGACATGAGGGCCTGGATGAATGCAAACTTCCTGTAGCTGAATGTGGACAAGACCGAAGCCATATTCCTTGGTTCCCATCAAAGTCTTCAGTCCTACGAATCCAAATTCCTGAACCTTCTTGGGCTTTCCCTCAGACTCACCGAACCAGTGTACAATCTAGTTACAGTAAAAGCCCATTTATCCGGCACCCTTGGGACCTGGCCAATGCCGGTTAAATGACATGCCGGATATTGGGTCGGATCGGACGCCGAAAACCCAACATAAAATATATTAACTAATTTTAACACATACCATATTAATAATAGACAAAATAATGACAGATAATAACAGACCTTTATTATTCACCTAAAAATTACCTTTGCTGGTAGAAGCCATGATGCTGGGGTAGAGGTGTACAGTCTATCTTCTACAATGGCTGATGCGAGGGAAAAATAATGGCAGCGCCACCTTCAGGCACTAGTAGCAGCATTCCGAAATACTGATATGAGGGGAAAAAAATGCGCTACCACGATTGTGCCGGATAAGATCCGGTTATTTGAATGGGGACCTTTTTTTTGAGGTGCCAGTTATACGGAAGTTACGGTTGATCGGGTCACAGATAAACGGGCTTTTACTGTACTTGGTTCGACCCCTAGCTGTCCTACCTCTCCCACATCTGGTCCCTGACTGTTCAGTGATTTGGGATATCCTCCCGACATGAAAGGCGCTGTACTATTGTAATTTTATTGTTACTGCATTCCTGTACCTCCACCATATTCCCCACCTCTGACTGTACCTTACCCCAAATGCAGTCGAAACCCTCATGCATGCTTTTGTCATTTCGCACCTGGATTACTCAAACGCACTCCATGCAAGACTCCGCAGCTCCACTATTCAAAAATCCATTCAGAACTCTGTCACCTGCATACTTACCTGTATAAAACTTCATGCCCTGCCCCCCCATCTCACCAGTTTTGACCAGGCTCCACTGGCTCCCCATCGACACATAGACTTCAAGATCCTCATGTTAAAATTGATTTACATTCTGGCATCTTATCATTCCCCAATCCACCAACCAGCGCCACCACCAAACTGGCACCAGGCCACCTGCTTGTCCCTCCCCGCATTCCACTCAATCATTGGAGGTTGCGCTTTCAGCTACTACTCCCTCAACCCCTTGCCTTGCCATGCCACCCCTCCTCTTTTTTCAAGTTCTGCTGGAAAACCTTTCTTTTAGTCTGTGATTCTTTTAGTCTGTGATTTTAGTCTGTGACTTTAGTCTTTGAGTCATGCTCTCAAATTTTAAGCCCTCTGAGATTCTACCCTGCAAAGAGAGCGTAAGTTTTTGTTGTAATAAAATTAATATTACAAATTTTAAACATTCAAAACTGCTTGTAACGTTTCCTTGATAATTTTCTTCTGTTTTTGTGATAATATGAGCAAGATTTTAGAACTATATAAGTAAAATGACTAGAAATTACATTTGGTGCAACATGGTGAATATATTTGTCTGGCAAATGCTCTCCTTCCCCCCGGCACTTTACCATGCCAGCAGATTGGGTGACTGATGTACCGAACCCTTCCGTTCTGTCCGCAAGCACCACCCTGATTTTCCAGTTTCTTGCCATTTTAACTCCTTTCCGCCTGCAGTCTGACCTCTCCATCCATGGTCTCCTATACTGTTTCAATGAACCGCAGCGCAAGCTCAAGGAACAGCACTTCATCTATCCACTAGAGACCTTACTGCCCTCTAGCGTCAATGTTGATTTAATTAATTTCAGGCCATAACAGCTCATTATCCTCTCGCCCTCCCCCTTTTCTGTAACCATCTGATCTGCCTGTTCTTTTGCATTTCCTGATTTCCTGAACTCTACGCAATTTTCTCCTACACCCTCTCTGTCAACCCTTAAAAGCCTCTCCCTTCCAACATGCCCCATTTTGGACTAAGTGTCTTGGACCTGAAACGTTGACTCACTTTCCTTTCTCCATAGATGATGCCTGACCTGCTGAGTGTTCCCAGCAATTTCTGTTTTTGCTACTTTTTGAGACATTGCCCTTCAGAGGATGTGCATGTTCAAACAGATTTGGGTATAAGTGATAAAAGGCTCCTGTATATTGATAAGTTGTCTTTCTTTAATTTTAGTGGCCATACTTGCAGAAACACCAGAAATATATACAATATTGACCAGGAAAGGAATCCATGCGGAATTAATATTTGACGTCCATCCCATCCGAGTGCAGCCAGCTCGTATTCTTTCTCATATATATGCAAGACTTGGTGAGAAACAAATTTTACTAGCATTTTTGTCATTTGCAGAAATGACCGGAAACTGATTTCATTCAGCAGGATTTCATTTTGGTAATTTAATTGCATTGACAATTAATTGAGTTAGTTTGGCTTTGTAGTAATTTATGGCATTTAAAAAATATATATATTTTTGCTCATCGAAATGAAGGCTGTTGAAGGAAGCTAGGAAATAGAAAGTTAGACTGCCAGCCCCAGAGTAAAGCTCTATCTATGGTATAGCAGTTTACCTTAGTCCCAGCCTCAGAGAATGCTGTATCATATTGGTGTAACATTTCCATTCATGCACCAGTTGTCTTGAGGCTTCTCAGGGGATTGAATTTCTGTGGACTAAATAGCAAATATATTTGCTATTGGATTAGTCATGTAATTTGTGGACTGCAATAAGATGCAGTGGATGAAGTCTACTTTGCAGTGGCAAATCTAATAATGACTCAGTGGGTCGATTTGGCTAAGAGACCATGATCACATAGGCAAAGGCAAACTTTCCAGGCATCAAAAGTTTTTGTTTCTGAAATGACAATGGCATTCAATAATCCTTTTCCTCTAATCCTTAACCTGCACACAACACTCACATTTTAATGTCCTAGAACCATAGAAGATTCACTTTACAGTATATTCTGTGAAGCTCTTTGAGATGTCTAGAAGACATGAAAAACTCAATATTAAATGCAAGGATTATTGTAGCACAGAAGAAGGCCATTTGGCCCATTGTGCCTTTGCCAGTTCTTTGGAAGAGCTACCCAATCAGTTCCACCCACCTGCTCTTTCCTATCTACTCTGATTTGAAGGCCGATTTGAAGACTTTCCTCTTCGATCGTGCCTTTTGTTCCACCCTGAACTCTTTTACCTCCCCTTCGTGTTTCACCCCTTCCCAAACACTCCCCTCCCAGCTCGGGTCACACGCCTCTTGTTTAGCGCCTTGGGAAATCCTCCCGACGTGAAAGGCGCTATATAAATGTAAATTGTTGTTGTTGTTGTTGTACTCCTATCCCTCTGCCATCCCCCTTCCATCCTCAGCTCAGGTCTGAAGCAGTAACTGTCCAGCACTTTGGGACATCCTCCTGACTTGGGTATAGGAGTACCATAAGTAAAGTTCCTCATCTCTGTACCTCTGCACCCTCTCCAAAGCCTTGACAGGTCCACTGACATATTTGACATTTTCTATTGGCCTGATACAACAGTTTCATGAGGAAGGGACTAATCCATGTCTCCTGACCCTGGGAATGCCACTTTTTATCCAGCACTAGTGTCCGGCGATATATCGATTATATCGATATAATTTTTCATATCGATATGCCGATATTGGAAATTCAAATATATCGATATATCGAAAAATTCGGTATATAAAAAAAAGATATATCACAAATATCGGTGTATCGTGTCCGGTGATATATCGATATATCGGTTATATCGGTATAATGCGAACTTTTTCAACTTACCTTGTCGCCGGCATTGCAAACCTAGAGCACGGAATGCGAGCACATATTGCAATGCGATCGCACCTCCGAATGCTGGTGCATGCGCAGTACAAAAAACCCGGCGATATCGATACATCAGTATATATCGATATGAGCCCACCGATATATTGATATCAGAAAATTTCCATATCGACTCTTGTAAAATTCTACAAAATATATCTTACTCCACAAAGGAATGATTTGAAAAGGGGGAATGTGTATTTAATAAGAGTGTTGTGTTCTTTATTTATGATTGTAGCTAAAATGTTGCATCCTTTCTTTTGACAGGACGCAATAACAGGCTGAGGCTTAGTGGACGACCCTACCGGTATATGGGTATCATTGGTACCTCAAAACTGTATGTCATTAGAGATGAAATCTTTGCTTTCACACCTCACGTAAGTGTAGATATTGAATTGATTTAGTTTCTCTTATGAATTTTATAACACCATTTCTCTCCTGAACACATTTGATTGGTTTTGACTCTTTCCCTCCCTATTCTAAAACTAATTGAGCATTGGTGGTGGGTGTCAACTGGCTATTGGGGGTAGCAGAGCTCAGTCCCTTTTTGACTATTGTTAAATTTTTGCTCTCTCACAAAGTCACTTCTCTTTTAGATACTAGACCTTTATTTCATAGTCCAGAGGTCTCTCTCTCTCTCTGCTTGTGTGTTGGGGCAAAATTAAGACTTTTCACATAAGTCTTATGTGAAAGATGTAGCGAGCAAAGTAAATTTTATGTGTCATCGGGTGTGTTTTCCTTTTGTGTATGTTCCTCTTTCATTCACTTGTTTTCTCTGTCTCTCTGTACTTTTGCCAATCTATTTATCTATTTGAAGTTTATAGATCAACACCAGTTCTATCTGGCCCTTGATAGCCACATGATTGTTGAGATGCTTCGAACGTACTTGGCATACTTGTGTGTTTGTTGGAGAATGACTGGGCGGCCCACGGTGACGTTTCCAGTTTCACAGACCATGCTTAGTGAGTCTTAATCATTCTAGGTTCTTAATTACACAAAAACATTTAATAAGTTGTCTTTTCAATTGATCTTTTGGAATAAAATGTATTTGTGGGGATTATGTTGGTAATTTCTTTTCTTAGAGTTGATAATAATAGTAATTAATGTGCATTGGTGGCACCTTTATTGTAAGATAAACATTGTATTAGGATCGGTATTGGGACCACTGCTCTTTTTAATTTATATTAATGATCTGGATTTGGGAATAGGGAGTACCATTTCCAAGTTTGCAGATGACACAAAGTTAGGAAAAATAGTGAGGAGGATAGTAGCCACCTGCAAGAAGATATAGACAGAATGGTAAAATGGGCAGACACATGGCAGATTGAAATTTAATGTAGAGAAATGTGAGGTGATGCATTTTGGGAGGAGAAATGAGGGGAGGCAATATAGGCTAGATAGTACAATTTTAGGGGTGTGAAGGAACAGAGAGACCTGGGGGTTTGTGTGAGTGATTCTTTGAAGGTGGCAGGGTAGGTAGACAAGGCTGTCAAAAAAACATACGGAATACTAGGCTTTATAAATAGGGGCATAGAGTACAAAAGTCAGGAAGTTCTTACTAAACTCTATAAAACTTTGGTTAGGCCTCACCTAGAGTAGTGTTCAATTCTGGTCACCAAACTTTAGGAAGGATGTTAGGTATTGGAAAGGGTTCAGAGGAGATTTACTAGGATGGTACCAGGGATGAGGAACTTCAGCTATGAGGAAAGGCTAGAGAGGTTTATTCTCATTGGAGTAGAGAAGATTACGAGGAGACCTAATAGAGGTTTTCAAGATCATGAGGGGATTTGACAGAGTAAACAGGAAAAAACTGTTTCCACAGTTTTTCACTCAGCTTGTTGTTTGAATCTGGAATGCATTGCCTGAAAAGGTGGTGGAGGCCCATTTGATAACAACGTTTAAAAACGTTTAACGCCTCCGCACATCGGGCGCTGCCAGCCTCAACATCCAAGGCTGTACTCTCCACCTCACAAAGCCAGTCAGGAACCTCGGCATCACGTTCGACCAAAAACTCTCCTTCCTCCCCCGCATCCGTGCCTTGACCGGCACCGCTTACTTCCACCTGTGCAACATTGCCAGGCTCTGCAATTATCTTACCCCCCACGCTGCCGAAACACTCGTGCACGCGTACATCACCTCAAGGCTGGACTACGAAAACTCTCTCCTCGTTGGCCTCCCCAGTTCCTCCGTTCACAGGCTGCAGGTCATCCAAAACTCTGCAGCCCGTGTATTATTCGCCTCCGCAACCACGTAACCCCCACCCTCGCCCGCCTCCACTGGCTCCCCATCCTCCAGAGGATCGAGTTCAAGATCCTCGTCCTCACCTTCAAGGCCTTACATGGCCTTGCCCCGCCCTATTTAACCGATCTACTCTCCCCCTACAAGCCCACCCGGACCCTCCATTCAGCAGGACTTGGCCTGCTTCAAGCCCCCCGCCCGAACCGCCCCACCATCGGAGGCCGGGCCTTCAGTTTTTCTGCTCCGACCCTATGGAATTCCATCCCCCAATCCCTCCGTCTCGTTTCTTCCCTTTCCTCTTTCAAGGCCGGTTTGAAGACTTTCCTCTTCGATCGTGCCTTTTGTTCCACCCCGAATTGTTCGACCTCCCCTACGTGTTTCACCCCTTCCCAAACACTCCCCTCCCAGCTCGGGTCACACGCCTCCTGTGCAGCGCCTTGGGACGTCCTCCCGATGTGAAAGGCGCTTTATAAGTGTAATTTGTTGTTGTTGTTAAAAGAGAGGTAGACATTTATTTGGGGAGGATGGGTTTGCATGGTTATGGGGAGAGAGCTGGGAGTGGGATTGAATTGCTCTTTTCAAAGAGCCGGCATAAACTCAATGGATTGAATGGCCTCCTTTTGTGCTGTAAGATTCTATGATTATAAAGTGCTTTGCAAAATACAATTGATCACACTTGAAAGTTTATGTTGTAGAGGCAAATGTGGTAGCTAATCTGTACCAGACTTGTCGCATAGCCACCTGTTCTTTTGAATTTGGAGAGAATATAAGGCCAGTGAGTCAGCAAAAAAGCATAGTGATGAGCGAGTGGGTCTCTTTACATCTTAACTCAATCACAAGACAATTGAATCTTAATAATAAATTAGAACACAAAAAAGTGTTGATAATCGGGTAATAAATAATACATATGTATTTAATATGGGACCCTGTTATGTAGGCAAACTTGATAGCCAGTTTGCTTCAGAAATGTCTTGCAAGGAATGGGTCAGATTAATTAGAATAGATTTTGAAGATGAATTTGTTATATTAAAATGAATAACACTTCAAAAAATGAAGGAGAAAAAGAAGAAAACAAAGGACAGTGGGTGGGGGAGAGAATAAAAATGGGATTTTTCAAACATTGCTTTCCTCACCTTGTTGTGTATGGTCTTCTTCCAGTTCTTCTTGTTTTGCACGGTGTACTATGACTGGAAATATGGGTGGTTGTTTACCTGCAGCCTCTTACAAAGTCATAGATTTGTCCTCTATGAGCAACATACCCGGAATGTTCTTGGATTGAAGGCAATGCACATAACTACTGAAATGTTAATCCCATATACAATAAAACTCATAAATGGGAACCATATGATTTACTATGCACGAAGTCCGAGTTGTAGGCAAACTTGTATAAATTGTGTAAAATCCAATTTAACCAATAATCTACACTGCACATTGGTAATTCAACGCACGGGTATGTTTGGGAGTAATGGAGGAGAGCTGGGTTCTGAATTAGGCGATGGTACGTACGACTGATTGCAAAGAAATCTTAAGTAATTTTGATCCGAAACAGAACAGGATAGTGGATAGACGACTTAGGTGATTATATGATTTATAAAGATAAGACTTGTGTTACACTAATTCAGCTTTGAACTTTGCATAGGAAATGATTGTGTTTGTAAATACTGTATATTGTTTTATTTGACCTTATGATGTAAATTCTAACTGCTGAATATGTGTAAATTACTTTGTTTTTAAAATTGCAGCTACAGATAAAAAAAGCATTGATCCAGTTGTTCTGTCAACTCTAAGGAAGTTGCAAGATGGGTATTTTGGAGGAGCTAGGTATGTAAATCAAAAGCAACATCTTAAATCATCGTTAATCAATTAAATAATTAATCGATTTAATTATTTATTAATTAATTAATAAACAAACAAACAAACAAACAACAACAAATTACACTTATAGAGCGCCTTTCACGTCGGGAGGACATCCCAAGGCGCTGCACAGGAGGCGTGTGACCCGAGCTGACAGGGGAGTGTTTGGGAAGGGGTGAGACACGAAGGGGAGGTCGAAAAATTCGGGGTGGAACAAAAGGCACGGTCGAAGAGGAAAGTCTTCAAACCGGCCTTGAAAGAGGAAAGGGAAGAAACGAGACGGAGGGATTGGGGGATGGCATTCCATAGGGTGGGAGCGGAGAAACTGAAGGCCTGGCCTCCGATGGTGGGGCGGTTCGGGCGGGGGGCTTGGAGCAGGCCAAGTCCTGTTGAATGGAGGGTCCGGGTGGGCTTGTAGGGGGAAAGTAGATTGGTTAAATAGGGTGGGGCAAGGCCGTGTAAGGCCTTGAAGGTGAGGACGAGGATCTTGAACAAACAAACACACACACACACAAATAAAAAATAAAAAAAATGCCTTAAGGGATTACATTTGCTCATGATCTATTTATAATTCTTACAATTTTTTACCCAACTAATTTTCTAAGCATGATAGACTAAACAGTAGGGCCCGTCAATATATCGATATATCGGTTATATCCGATATAATTTTCATATCGAGTGGGCGCGCGCACCCAGAATGCGCACGCACTGAACTACAAGACCCAGAATGCTCATCTCGACACAATGCACAGACCGAGGTGCAAGCCGCCATATTGTATTTGTAGTCCTTGAATACAATGTACAGGTACACAATGGGTGGGGGGAGAGGGAGGGAGAGACGGGGGAGGGTGGGGAGAGGGAGGGAGAGACTAGACAGAAAGACACAGAGAGAGAGAGAGATGGAGAGAGTGAGTGTGAGAGACACAGAGAGAGAGATATTTACCTCCAGAGGAGATAGTAAATGTGCGCGCGCCTGCGAATGCGCGTGCATGCGCAGTATAAAAAACCTGAAAATATCAATATATCGGTATATATTGATATGAGCCAACCGATATATCCATATCGGAAATTTCCCATATCGACGGGCCCTACTAAACAGCTTTTTTTTATTGTTGCCTGTTTAACTGGTGAACAGAAAAGGTAACTTTACAAGGCGAGTGCTCTAATCATTGAGCAACAGGATATTATCATTAAGAACTTGCTGCAGCGATAGGTTAGACTGGATCTAACATTGGTATATTTTAATGCATGGTATTCTTTGTTGTTATCCATCCCCACTGTACTGTTCCTCTCGGGCTTTGAAACTTTCACTTTCTCGATCTCTTGCGACTATTACAGTAATTGTAGTCGCAGCAAGTCAACAATGCAAGTGTAGCCTTCTAAACCATTCAGATTAGGAGATTTCCTCAAGAATGTGGCAGTGGAAGACAATATAATCCAACTGAATCCAAGTGGAATGACTAATGTAGTGTACTGCAGTGGGTAGGTGCTACCAGTGTTGGCTGGCTGAGAGGTATTTTACCACTTTGCCATTGGGCTTCTGGGGATAAGGCCTTTGTCTGCAGAATATGGAACATCTTAAATAACAATAAAACATCCTCTTTGTTTGCAGAATTCAGACAGGCAAATTGTCTGAGTTTTTGATAACTTCTTGTTGCACTCGTCTCTGCTTCATGGATGATGGAACTGATGGTGAGGATTCGAATGTCTGGCTTGAATCGCTCAATGATTTAAAAAGGAAATCGGCTTTGCATAATTTACTACCTTATAATATTGATGGTAAGGATGAGGGACACCCTTGCATTTCATTTTATTTCACTGACGTTTTAACAGTGGATGCACTGCCTATCTTTCTCAATGAGAGATATAGAATTTTGGAATCATTTTTAATCTACACAATTATTTTACTCCATGAATCACAAGGTTCTAGTCCAGATCTTGAATAATTTTAAAAGGATATATCAAATAAACATAGATTTTTAAAAATGAGAATTACCATAAGTACCTATTCCCTATACACATGGTACGGAAATGTAGAATACTGTTTGATAAGGTCAGTATAAATTTGCCTAAATGGAATATCCAATGAATATCTCAAGAAATTTTAAAGATTTTATACACTGTTATAGAAAGATATAATAGTTTTCTACAGATGAAAATATTCAGTCACAGGCAATCTCATGATGAGCTTTATAAATCTAACATTTGGGAGGAAGATTGTATAAAAATAAATATAGCCATGTTTTACATTTCTACAAAAATTGTTGAATATTATCTTAAGAAAATGAAAGAATAGCCTTATCCTACTTGTATTGTGCTGAGTGGAGTCAGCATTTGTTCTGTGGGCCCTGAAATCCTTGCCACCATCAAGGTAGTTTTCCATAGTTCTGCAGCTGTGTGATCTGCATGTTTTTGGGTTGTGCATCTTTGCATTTTGTTCCCCAAGTTTTATGAAGTTTCTGTCATTCCTTGCTATCCTCTTTAGAAGCCATGCTTAAGGCAGAGAAACAATTTTGCTTCCAGCAGCAGTATCATTGTATTGCTTGATAAGGTCGGTATATAATTGCCTAAATGGAATATACCAATGCGTACCTCAAGAAATTTAAAGCTTTTATCAAACTTTTAAAATGTTCAACTTTAACGAAAGATATGGAGGACAATTATTTAGAACACTTTTTTGTGTACTTCTTTTGTAACCTCAGTCATTTCATCTTGTTTTGTTCCTTCAACCCAAACATCTCCTAATAAATTATGACTTTTAACAAAGAAATGATACTAAGGTAACAAGATTTCTTTTCCCATGAGCATTCTACTCAGAATGCCTTATCAGTGGATCATCCCTTGCGGTAGGGTTCCTCTATCACTTATATTCATCAATCCCCTTAACTCTCCAGCTACCACCCTATCTCCAATCTCCCATACCTTTCCAAGGCCCTGGAACAAGGAAAATGTACAGGTAGACCCCACATAACGTCATAGTTTGGTTCTTGAAAAGTGCAACTTTAAGTGGAACGACGTTAAGCAAATAAATTTTTCCCATAAGAATGAATGTAAAGACTGGGGTAAGGTTTGTTTTGACATTTTTTGTTAAAATGTTCTTTTAAAAAAAAAAATACTCACTCCCTGACTGCTGGCCCGACTCACTCACTCGCTCCCTGACTGCTTGCCCGGCTCACTAACTCACTGCTGGTCTCACTCGCTGCCGGCCTGGTCGTCTCACTTGCTGCCGGTCTCATTCGCTGCTGGTTGGCTGGCTCTCTCGCTGCCGGCCTGGCTCACTCCCAGGTTCTAGTGCCGTTGTGCCCCTTTCCACTCGCTGGCGAATTACGTATAGCGAAAATCGCAACGTTAAATGAATGTTTCCAATATATCAGCAATGTAGTAACGAAAAAATGTTAGCTGAGGCAACATTAAGCATGGGACTACCTGTATTACTTAACGTCGTTTTGCTTAAAGTTTCACACTTTTCAAGACCAAACTATGACGTTAAGCGGGGTCTACCTGTATTTGAGGCCCAAGCACTGATCCTAGTTGTGGCACTCCACTAGTCACATCCTGCCAATCTAAGAAGGACCCATTTATCCCTACTTTCTGTTTGCTTCCCATTAGCCACTTTTCAATCCACGCTAATATATTGAATTTAATTCCATGGGCCCTATCTTGTGTATCAACTTTTTAAGTGACGCCTTATTGAATGCCTTCTGAAAATCTAAATACACTACGTCTACTGGTACCCCCATCCAACCTGCTAGTTACATCCTCAAATGATTTGTTAACATGACTTTTGTAAAGCCATGTTGACTCTGCCTAATCATGTTGTGGTTTTCTAAGAACCACAACAAAATTACATTTATAGAGCGCCTTTCACATCGGGAGGACATCCCAAGGCGCTGAACAGTCAGGACGGGACCTGAGCAAGGGAGATGGACAGGGCAGGGGGTAGGGGCGGGAGAGAGTTGGGAGGGCAGCAGAAGGCATGGTCGAAGAGGAGGGTCTTGAGGGCAGCCTTGAAGGAGGAGAGGGAGGGAGCGAGGCGAAGGGACTATGGGATGGAGTTCAGATTGTGGGAGTAGAGAGGCTGAAAGGCTGTCCACCGATAGTAGAGCGGGTTTGGTGGGGGACACAGAGCAGGCTGGAGCCCACTGAACGGAGGCGGCGGGGATGCTGTCCCCCTACTTCATAGGAGGACAGCAGTTCAGAGAGGAAGGGGTGGGCAAGGCCGTGAATGGCCTTGAAGGTAAGTACCGCACTACAAAGTCCTTAATTAAGGATTCTAGAATTTTTCCTACCACTAATGTCAGACTAACTGGTGTATAGTTCCCCATTTTCTCTCTCCCACCCTTCTTAAATAGTGGTGTGCTTTTGCAATCTTCCAATCAATGGGAACTGTTCCGCAATTCAGAGAATTTTAGAAGATCAAGCACAAGGCATCCGCTATCTCATCAGCCACCTCTTTTAAAACCCTAGGATGCAGACCATCAGGTCCAGGGATTTGTCATTTTCAATCCCAACAGTTTTTCTAGTAAAAATTCTTTGCTGATGTTGATTTCCCTATGTTGCTCCCTACCATTAGCTTCTTGGTTCACCTCTATTTTTGGTAAGATTGCTGTGTTTTCTTATGTAACGCCATCCAGAATTCTGCAGCACATGTCCTCTCTCACAACAAGTTCCATGACCCTATCACTTCCATTCTCATCCAGCTGACTTCCCATTACTCTGAGGATTCAATTCAAGATCCTGGTCCTCATCTTTAAAGCCGTCCATGACCTTGCGCACCCCACCTCTGCAAATACCTACCAATTTGTCCGCTCCCTCTGCTCAGTGGACTCCAGCCTGCTGCATGTCCCCTGACCTACATGCACCACCATTGGCGGTTGAGCCTTCAGCCACTCTGCTCCCAATCTCTGGAATTCTATCCCGTAGTGCCTCTGCCTTGCCCACTCCCTAGCCTCCTTCAAGTCCTGCCTTAAGACCCTCTTCGACCGTGCCTTTGGTCACCTCCCTTTACCTCCCTTCCATCCACCCTCTCCAATCCCAACCCCAGCTCAGATCTGAAACACTGACTGTCCAACGCTTTGGGACGTCCTCACGACGTGAAAGGCGTTATACAAATGTAATGTTGTTGTTATAGCTCATTTCTGATGTGTTGAGAAAAAAGAATATAAAAGCACTTTTGTTTTGCCATGTTTGTTACCAGTTTCTTTTTGAAACACCAACATCAAATCTCTTGTGCGTGGTCAAGAGGGGAACAGAAAGAAAGAGCAGAAATCTGCATCCTTGCCTTGGATATAGCTCTTTTCAGATCGGGAGGATTTCTCAAGGTGCTTTGCAGGATTTACTGTGAAGTGAAATGACCTTAGGCAAATAAGACTGCCCATTTTGCACACAGCAGTGTCTCACAAACTGCTGTGAAATTAATGACATTTTATTTGGGGCATTGTTGGCCATAATGCTGGGAGAAACTCCCTTCTCTTTTCAAGTGCACCATATTCTGACACTGCAACACATCTGCAAACCTGCTTTGGAGTGTCAGCCTGGACTGAATTCTGAGGAGGATGTGGGCTTAATGGGCTGACTGCATTTCTGTCCTTTTTCTAGTTAATGCTTCTTGACTTTCCAAGCTTCCTTCTGCACCGTGTGGAGCTGATTTTCCGATTGCAAAAAAAACTCACTTAATATGCATGCTCTAGAGATGCACATGTTTTGTCTGTGCAAAGCTTGCTTGTGGAAATGTTCACTTATTGCTATACCTCCATCAAAAGTTATTTACACTAAATGCGAATGTCTTTGTTACCACAGTAACAAACAAGGATGAATTGGCATCGTATTTGAAACAACTGTTGGAGAGCACAAAACCAAAATCCGACCTGCTGCCAACCGCAAAGAAAACTGGTTTGAACCGTTTTCGCGCTGCAGTGCAAACTGCACAGGAACACGTGTCTCTGGTGAACAAAGCCAAAGAATTTGATGTTGAAAGTTAGTTTGGGCATCATTTGGATTCTTCAGCAGTCAGCACCTTTTACTGAATGTTTTGTGAACAGATTTGAAGAGGGAGTCAGACTGTAAACCCATATGAACAGAACACAAAATACTGCAGATTCTGGAAGCAGGAAACAAATACTGAAATAGCTGGGAACACTCAGCAGGTCAGGCAGCATCTATGGAGAAAGGAAAGTGGGACAATGTTTCGGGTTCACAACCCTGGACTGCAGCAAGTTGAGAGGGTTTTTATGGACAAACGGGTGGGATGCAGGGCAAGGAAGACAGAATGTGGTAGAGGGTAAGAGATGATGGGTTAAAGAGATGTTATTGGTGCAAAATAAATGGGGGGGGATTGCAACTAAACTGGAGAGAAGAGGTGTTAATAATGTAAAACAAAGAGGGGGGACTTGCAACAGACCAGAGAGAATAGGTGTGTCTGGGACCTGAATGATGTGGTAATGGTCGCAGAAGAGGGTGAGGGGGAAGGTAAGTTATGGTCTGAAATTATTGAAATCAACATTGAGGCCAGAGGGCTGTAAAGTTCCCAGCAGATAAATGAGGTGCTGTTCCTCAAGCTTGCACTATGGTTCATTGGAACAGCGTAGGAGACCATGGATGGAAAGGTCAATGAGACGGAGAATTGAAGTGGCAAGAAACCAGAAGCTCAGGGTTATGCTTGCGGACAGAACGGATCTGTTCGGCAAATCAGTCACCCAATCTGCGTTTGGTTACCCATTGTAGAGGAGACCACAATGCGAGCAGCGAATGCAGCATACTACTATAATACATATTGGTGGTAGTACATGTAAATTGCTGTCTCACATGTTCAGGACCAGGGAATTGGAAATTGATGAAGTGGTAGAGGGCATCAGTAAAGTCATGGATATAGGTTGGTAGGGCCTTGTCAGAGCAGATGTGGCAGAGGCAGAGGAACTGGGAAAGGGGAATGCGTCTTTATAGGAAGTAGGGTGGGACGAGGTGTGGTCCAGGTAACTATGGGAGCTGATGGGATTGTAAAAGACATCTGTAGATAATCTATGCCCTGAGAAGTTGCGGGAAGGAAAGAGTCAGAGATGGTCAAATGTAAATTTTATGGATGGGTCAAGGTAGAAGCGAAATTGATGAATTTTTCCAACTTGTTGCGAGAGTAGGAAGCAACCCGACACAATCATTGCATCTGAGGAATAGGTCAGGGAGTGGGCATGGGTAGGCCTGGAACAAAGAGTGTTCCAGGTGGCCAACAAATGGGCAGGCATAGCTAGAACCCATACTGGTTCTCAGAGCGACAACTTTTATTTGGGAGAAGTGGTTGGAGTTGAAGGTGAAGTTGTTCAATACCAAAATAAGTTCAGCCGGGTGGTGGAGGATGGAGGTTGGTTGTGCCACTGTTCAAGCTGGAACTGGAGGGTCTGCAGGTCATCCTTGTGGGGGATGGCGGTGTAGCGAGACTGAACATTCATTGTGAAAAGGAGATGTTCAGGACCAGGGAATTGCCAATTGTTGAAGTGGTAGATGGCATCAGAAGATTCACAGATATAGGTTGGTAGGGCCTGGACAAGAGTAGAAATGGAGTCCAAATAGGAGCAGATTAGTTTAGAGTTGCAAGAGCAGCCTGGGGCAGGGTCCCAGACACACCTTTTCTCTCTCTGGTTTGCCTGTTCTGTTTCAATTCCCACCCCCACTCTTTGTTTTTTTATTACTATATTAACAACTCCCCAGATCTGTTACAATCTCCTCCCCTTTGTTTGGCACCTTTAACACATCTTTAACTCATTATCTCCTGCTCACATTTTCTGTTTTGTATTCCTTGCCCTGCTTCCCCACTCTCCGTTAGTCCTTAAAAGCCTCTCCCTCCCAACATCCCTGTTGTGGACCTGAAACATCGACTAATTTCCCTTTCTCCATAGATCCTGCCTGACCTGCTGAGTGCTCCCAGCAATTTCTGTTTTTATTTGTGAGCCCATATGTATGGGCACTTCCCCCAGTCTACACTGAAATGTCAACTTGCTTTATAATCTCAAAACCTGATGTGAGACTTGAACTCTTCTAAACCATGATTACCCATTGAGCTAAACCCACCCAGGTCCAACATTTAATCCTTGTGATAAAATATTACAATGTATTAACTGCAGTCTTCTGCTAAATCACCATCCACTTCTTAAAGGTGTAGTTATTATTAGCGGAAGATAGATTTGGAAGTAAAACTAGAATAATGTCTTTGTCACCGCTCAGCTGGACTCCTCCAATGGCTTTCTCACTGGTCTCCCCTCCTCCACCATCCACAGAATTCAGCTCAAAACTCTACTGCCAGCACCAAACTTTGTACCTCGATTACCCCAGTCACTGTGAAACTGCACTGGCTCCC
Source organism: Hydrolagus colliei (assembly GCA_035084275.1). NCBI lineage: Eukaryota > Metazoa > Chordata > Chondrichthyes > Chimaeriformes > Chimaeridae > Hydrolagus > Hydrolagus colliei. The sequence goes on along the minus strand of CM068754.1, from coordinate 3,033,642 downwards.
TGTCACAGAGTGGATTGACTTGGACATCCTCACTCATGTGTTTAAATCCCTCCACTTGTGTTTAAATCCTGCACTCTCTACCTCTCTAACCTCCTCTCTTCTCACAGCAGTACTCTCTGCTTCTATTCTACTGGGTTCGGCCTCCTCCTTGTCCCCCGAATCCTCCGCTCCACCATTGGCGGCCGTGCTTTCAACCACTATGCCCCCAAACTTTGAATCTCCCTCCCTCAACCCCCTTGCCTCACCTCCTCCTTTCCCATTCCCAGGTCGCACCTGAAGACCTTTCTTGACCACGGATATGGTCACCTTTCCCCTTTCCCTGGCATGGCCCTGGGGCCACTGTGAAGCAAATTGACTCACCACCTGGCGTGACGGGCACTTGTAAATGCAAGTTGTTGTAATATCATCTTAAGTATGCGAGCAAATGACAGTATTCTCAGATAACAACAACTTTGATTTATATAGCGCCCTCCACGCCGGATGGCGTCTCAGTATGCTTAAGATAGTTGAAGATTAGCATTAGACATGATCTTACAGTTCTTTGCCAATCTTGTTGATAAAGAGATTGTTTATTTCAGAAACTGCAGCTCTCATAGCAATTATTGAAAAATGTATTTAGATCAATGTTGGCAAAGGTGGTTCAGCTGAGTTTGAGTCTTTACTCCAGAGGCTAGCTTCTGATTGAAGTACTGCAAGCTTTGTACGAGACTGAAGGAACGGTTTCTCTTATTAATTAAGTCTTAACAAACATGGGCTTGGTAAACAAACGTGCTTGTAGCTGCTCACTGTCTTAGTACCTTTTACTGGCCAATCTGGGTCAAAGTTCTCCTCACTACAAATTCAAAATCAGTAGTTTTTATTTTGCAAAGTTAGTGCATTTTTCAATAAAGGGAAATTGGATGGACACAACAGAGCTTCTGCTGTGTTCCAGAGTTGTGTTATATCCCAGTGTGAACAGGAGGAAGCATTGATCCGCAAAGGTGAGTATTATTAATTAACTGGTAATAGGCTCTTTCATGATATCACAGCGAGTTTATCCAGAGTAATATCTGAGCCATGCAGAAGTGGAACGTCTGAAATTCCCTCCTTGGTCTTTGTTGAGGTAACTGATCTCAGCTGGGATGGCAGTAATGCTACAGTGACCCTAGTCTCTTTATCACTGAAGAGAAAATGAACCAGTGTTTCAACTCCTACTGGAGTTGCATGAGGTCATTTGTTTTCAGGTTTTGCTAGATACTGGTTGAGAATATAGCCAAGAATTTGCGACACCATTTGATGTGGAAGGTGACTGCACAGAGAACACAGGACAGCTATCAGTTTTTTTAAAATCCCTTTTAAGGTCCATTTATAACAACAACAACTTTGATTTATATAGCGCCCTCCACGCCGGATGGCATCTCAGAGCGCTTCACAATAGCGGATCCCGGGACCGAGCCAGGGGCAGGGGTAGAAAGGTGACCAAAGGCGCGGTCAAAGAGGAAGGTCTTCAGCTGGGACCTGAAACTGAGAAAGGAGGGGGCAAGGCGAACGGAGTGAAGAAGGGAATTCCAGAGCCTCGGGGCATAGTGGCTGAAGGCACGGCCGCCGAGGGTAGAGCGGAGGATTCGGGGGACATGGAAGAGGCCAGACCCAGTGGAGTGAAGGCAACGGGAGCTGGTTTGAGGAGATAGGAAGTCAGAGAGGTAGGTCGGTGCAGAGGAGTGGAGGGATTAGGTTTTGCAAAAGGGTGGTGATGCAGCTAACAATAAAAAATAAGAATAGGAAAAATAGGCACAAATAAAATAGGTCTAATTGCCCCCTTCTCAGCTGAAAATTCTTATTTCTATGTGGGTATTGGATGCGGACAGCATAAGGATTCCTGCTTCCCCTCAGGTTGAATAACATGCTGGTGCACATTCCAGCTCACGCTATAATGGCATTTGGGTGGTGGACTGGAGGGCAAATCGCTTCCAAGGAGCTGAAACAACAATAAAAATGTCTAATCACCTTTAGGAGAGCAGAGAATTCTTGGTTCTATAATGCAAACCACATTTGTTCTCGACAGTGAAGCTATGCTTAATAAATTACCTTTTGTTGTATTGTAGATGTCACAATGTATCTACCCACCAAGTTCCTCACTTCCTCTCAACCCAGGATTAGTCTAGTGTATGAAGCAAATTCAACACAGCAATCAGTGGAAAGCCTGGTAAGTGCAATGTGATAGAATATTTGCATGTGCTATTGAGCCTCATTATGTCAATATCTCAAAAGGATTTAATACAATTAGTTACTTTCAATTGTGACATACAGATCAGAAGAGTCATTAATCGCAAAGAGCATATTGTGCACAATGTCTGGTTTACTCGGCAACACTGAGGAGGTGACTAGGGAGGGAGGAGCGCGAAAGGTACAGGGCAGGTGATAACGTTTTTGCACAGTACTGTATGTTACAAGTGCAACCATGTCCTCTCATATGCTGTTTGAGCGCTCTGGGACGCTACCCCATGGGAAGGGTGCTATATAAATGCAAGTTATCATTACAAGTGTAACCGAGTTCTTTGGCACCAGACAGAAATATCACGGCATTGGAATAGTGACAGGTTCAGTTGGAGAGAATGCCTGGTATCTGCTACAAATATCATCCAGTCTCTGGAATCAGCCATGATGCCATGGTATTTCCTGGTTTGCATTCTTAAACAGCATATAAGAGGACATTAATTAGATATATAATAATCCTTGCATTTGATAAAGTGCTTTTCACATCTTATCGACGTCCCAAAGTGCTTCACAGAATATACTGTAAAGTGAATTGACTGTATATTTGTGGGCGAATCGCGGCAGCCAATTGCGTACAGCAGTGTCTTACAAACAGTCGTGGATTGAAATGACCAATTTTATAATTGTGTTTTTTTTTGACGGATTATTATTAGGCATGTGGGGTAAATAAACTTGCCCAAGGTTTTGCCCTGATCTGCTTGGATTCGAACACAGGTCTCCCCAGCTTGGTCTCTCGAGCTTGCAAGACAAGTACTCTAACCACTGAGCCACAGGAGCTCCTGTGAGGCATCCTAATAGATGCCTTTTAGGAACATCCATTATTATAATAATAGTAATTCTTGCATTTGATATAGCGCTTTTCACATCTTCTAAACATCTTAAAGTGCTTTTGAATGGTCACCGGGAACACTCGATACAATGTGTGGAATCTACTTGTTGATAATCGCTTTGTCAACTGAAATCACTAGTGAGGTTATGAAAATAACAGATGTAAACATAATGTGAAGAATCAATCTTTTGTAGAGTGTAGTTGTGTTAAAGTACAGTAGTTCAAAGTGCCTGACTCCCTCTGGATCCCTCAGTGAAGTGGCACACATTTGATTTATACCAATGCTAAAATCTCCTGCACTGCTGATAGTGAGGATATTTCTGCTAAATACAGCAGATGTGAACCCAAGGGTCATGAATGGAACATGGTGGTAACCTCCGATTTGATTTGTGGGATTGATTCTTTCGCTCAATCTTAGAGAAGAATTCTGAAGCTAAGCAGCTCAGTAATAACACCTGTGGTTTTAGGGATAGATTGATATCCCTCTAAAAATAGATCAATATTCTAAAACCACAAGTGTTATTACTGAGCTATTTAGCCACAGTGTTTACCATTCTATATAATCTGGGTGGTTTAGCAACATTGATAGAGTGGGCCTCGTGCTGAATGGCTGACTCGTGTTCCAATGCATTATAGTCAATGTTGTGATGGTGGAGTAGATGAATCTTTATTTTCTACTAGGAACCATCATTGTTGGATATAAAAATAGATCTGCCTAAAAATGAAGCTGGTGCGATAAACTGGACGGCTGTGGTACAACAGTTGAAAGAGACTCCAAGATTGGACCTACAAGTTGAAATACTTTATGTACTTTACACTGCAAAGTGAGATATTTATATTTTAAAAATTCTTTGTCTTATATTAAAATGTTAATAATTGTTTGTTTGCAAAGTATTTGATTTCCTCACCCTCCTTAATCTTATGTCCAGAGGTATTGATTGGGATACAAATCTGAATGGTGTGGCTGGCACAACCGTTCGTGATCTCTTGTTAGAGCTGTATATGAAGACAGGATCGACTCGCCGGTGGGGATTAATCCGTTACATTGCTGGCATGCTCAAAATGAAGGTGGAAGAACTTGATGAGGTACCCAAGAATATAACACTTTTCAATAACTGATTTATGTTTTATTTTTGTGAAGATTTATTTAATTGTTAGTGAGCATGAAATTTGCTGATACCTCAATGTTCGTATGCTGATACCTCAACGTTCTTATGTGAAATAATATCTTGGGATAGTGATATGATTGATAGGATGCTGGAAGATGAACTGGATGACCTTGGTCTTCTTTCGCCTAGCAAATTCTTATGTTCCTTCCCTCTTATTATTACTTGGCGGCTGGTGGGTATTTTAGTTTCTAAAATTCCACTTGATACAGCAAGTTGTATTTTTATTTAATCAGTACTCTGAACCTTTACAATTTAATGGTACATTTTATATTTATTACTTACTTCACACTAGTGTCCGGCGATATATCGGTACAATTTTTCATATCGATATGCCGATATTGGAAATTAGAATTTTGGTATATCGAAAAATTCGGTATTAAAAAAAATTGGTATATCACAAAACATCAGTATATAGTGTCTGGTGATATATCGATATATTGGTATAATAGGATCTTTTTCAACACACCTTGTCGCCAGCATTGCAATCCTCCTGGGCGTAGAGCATGCACATCGGAATGCGCGCGCACATCGGAATGCACGTGCACATACACAGGATAAAAAACTTGGTGATATTGATATATTGGTATATATCGATATGAGCCCACCGATATATCGATATTGGAAAAATTCCATATCGCCAGACACTACTTCCCACCCATCAACATTGCTGTTCTTCATAAGCAACTGAACACTGAATTGTTGCAGGTTATGTGAATTTTAGAAGTAGCTCAGCAAAGTTTGACTTCCTCACCCAATGACATTACAATTGCCAGCAGGGGATAATTGGAATACTAATCAAGGGTGGCAACACTGGATAATAATCCTTGCATAGATGTCTCAAAGCCCTTCACAAAATATATATAAGTGAATTGACTATTTTGTGGGTGAAATGCATAGCAGTGTCCCACAAACTCGTGGATTGAGATGATGAATTTATTATCTTTTTTGAGGATTATTATTAAGCATGTGGAGTAAGGAAACTTGCCCAAGGTTTCACCCTGCCTGGAATTCAACCCAGATCTTTTGCTTGCAAGGCGAGTGCTCTAACCACTGAGCTACATGATGATTTTCTTCCTTGATTCTGAGGTCAACTGTGCACTTCACCTTTGCAGATAGGCTTAGATAGGCTAGCTGAACACAGGTTGTCCACTGCATCTGATTGAACTTGGAATCTTCCTGGTCTGTGACGCCTCATGCTATTTATTTATCCATTCTATGGTTGTAAAAATACCCAGTGTATTGTTGAGCAATTGTGCACATCAGTTTTCTTCAACTGCCATGAATTGAGTGACCATTTTAATTTGGTGATTGTTGGCACGGCACCTCAGCAAGAAGGCAAGTGAGGGAAACAATACAACACGTACAAATTTACATTTATACAGTGCCTTTCACATTGGGAGGATGTTGCAAGGCCTTCAATAATCAAATATTTTTTTTTTAGAAATCCAACACTTGTAAATATGAAGTCAGAATTCATGCAATTAGTCCAGTTTGCAAATGTTTAACTTTATACCCAATGTCTATTTTGGAATGTATAATTCCATCTGCTATTTCCTATTTGTGATAATCTCTGTCATAGGCTTGCACCTCCCTACTGTCCCATCAGAAGCACTTGACAGTTGGTTTGCCGCCTGAACCTCGCGAGAGGACCATTTCATCGTGAGTACCGAACTGAAGAGTAGCTGTCAGATTAGATTTGATTAGATTAGATTTGGATAGAAAGTTTGCGATGACTATTGCTGATCATCCATGCACTTAACATTTTTCTTTCTCAATAGACCGTTGCCACTAGATGAACTTATCAAGCTGATCAATGACGCCAGTGAACAGAATATCAATGTAGCTGTTCTCACACAGGTTAGTCCTTTCGCCTTGAAAATGCAGTTGTAGTTTCATTCCAGGAAATTAATAACCAGCAAATCTGCCACACTCTCTAGAACTGCGTCCCAGAGTCCTTCCGACTTGCTCCATCTCTCACCTTTTTTATGGTCCATTTCAAGACCTACATCTTGAACATGTTTTCCGCCATCTTTCCCCTTCCTACAACCTTGGCTCCCACCCTCAGCTTGGGTGCCAAGGATTATATTAGGCATCTTTAAACATCCTCCCAAGATCAAACCTGCCATATAAATGTCAATTATATTTAATACTTGAATATTCAAAAGTCTAGCGGCTAACTTTATTTTTACTCATTCTGTTCCAATTTTTTCCATCTCTTCATATTCCCGATCTCGTCACTTCATACCCAGGCCCCTCACTGCCTGTTTGACCTGCTTATACCCCTAACCTCTGCTCAGCTGGCTCTGGCCTCCTGTCCCCTCACTCCACCATCATCAACCATGCTACGCCCTAAAGCTATGGAAATCTGTCTATCCTTCTGCCTTTCCTCCTCTTCTCCTGTCTTGAAACCACACCTCCTGTTCAAATGCGTCTACGGTCACCTCCTCCCTTCTCCCTGAGTCAGAGTCAAGCTCCGCTACTGTTAGGCCCTTCAAGATGCTACCCAACATGAAGGGCATAAATATGCAAGCTGTTGTTGTCTCTCATGAAGGCAAGTGGCTCCTTTTTTGTCCCCCCTTTTTCACTGTGGTATGGTCCATCAATATTTTGGTCACCTTCAGTACCTCACCAGCATATCCGTTCTACATGTATGCTCCTTATCTTTGAATACTAGTGACTTATAACTGGTGGAGCATTATATTAATATCACACACAAGAGCATTCAGCAGGTGGTCACTGGACAGCATTGGCAATGCTGATTAACATTTCTCCTTTCCCTTATCTGCGGTACCTTTCTTTATTCTTTTGTCTGTCAGTGTTTATTTATAAACCTTTCCTTTTATCTGGTAGGAAATCATTGTTTACCTAGCAATGTACATAAAGATCTACCCCAAGATGTTTGCTGAAATGTTCCGACTGCGCATTGGACTAATTATTCAGGTCATGACTTCTGAACTGGCTCATTCTCTCAATTGTGCAGGTAAAGCTTCTCAGAAACATGAGGGAGGGCAGAGAGGTAGAAGGATGACTGAAGGCATGATTGAAGAGGAGTCTTGAGACTGGTCTTGAAGGAGGCAAGAGAGGGAGCAAGGCAAAGGGATTATGGGATGGAGTTCCAAAGAGCAGGGACAGAGAGGCTGAAAGCACGGCCACCGATGGTAGGGTGATTCGGGCTGGGGACATGGAGCAGGCCGGATCCTCCTGAATGGAGGGAGTGGACAGGTTGATAAGGGGTCAGCAGGTCAGAGAGGTAGGAGGGGCAAACCCGTGGAGGGTCTTGAAAGTGAGAATAAAGATCTTGAATTTTATTCTGTCAGCAATGGGGAGCTAATGGAGCTGAGTGGGGGTGATGGGGTTGCGGATCCTGGTGTGGGAAAGGACACGAGTTGCAGAGTTTTAAATGAATATACTGTACTGTGAAGTGAATTGAATGTATATTTTTGGCGAAACATGGCAGTCAATTGCACACAGCAGTGTCCCACAAACAGTCATGGATTTAAATGACCAAATTATTATTGTTTTTTTGCTTGACGGATTATTATCAGGCGTTTGGGAGTAAGGAAACTTGCCCAAGGTTTTGCCCTGCCTGGATTCAAACCCAAGTCTTGCTTGCAAAGCAAATGCTCTAACCACTGAGCTACAGGACTCCACATCTGATATCTTATCTGATATTAAGAGGGGATGGATGATAAGGGAGTGGAGGGTAAGCTTTGAGGATTTAAGTGAACTTCAATCTAAATACTGTAAAATAAAGACCACTCCATAAATAACCCAGCCCTTGCTAATTTGCACCAATCATTGAAGAGATTTTCTAGAGAAAATGCTGCTCTTATTTGTTATTATGGGTTTAAATACAACAATCACTGCCTTTTGTTAATTTATTCCTTCTATTGTTTGTTTATCTGTTTCTTAGCTGAAGAAGCAACTGAAAGTTTGATGTCTATGAGCCCTTATTATCTGAAAAAACTTCTCTTCCATATTCTAAGTGGAAAGGAATTCAGGTTGGGGAAAAATGGTGAGTACCTTTTAAATAAAGTATGGGTTTATTTAACGGGGTCAAAGTGATTTGACCAAAACAATTGCTAAGACTAGTAATATTTCGTGCTAAACACTCTGTATAGAGTAAGATTCATTCTGTTCTGAAATTTGGAATGTATTCATTTGCAATAAATCAAACCACATGTACCTTGACATGTTTGTCCAAGCGCCTTGGGACGTCCTCCCTACGTGAAAGGCACTCTATAAATGCAATTTTGTTGTTTGACACACTATTTGCAGGAAGACGACTGATTTATCACTCAATCACTGCAGGGTTTTTGTAAATGAACAAACAAACAACAAAACTTACATTTATATAGCGCCTTTCACGTCGAGAGGACATCCCAAGGCGCTGTACAGTCAGGTAGGACAAGAGCAGGGTGGGAAGGATCAGGGCAGGATAAAGCATAGTAGGAAAAGTAACTGTATTAGTGGGCGAAACATGGCAGCCAAATTGCACAAATGAAAGCTAGATGTTGCATCGTCAGAGGATTTGAAAATAAGAAAAGCTTTGTACAGATATCCTCCATGTCCCCCGAATCCTTCGCTCCACCCTCGGCAGCTGTGCCTTCAGCCACTACGCCCCGAGGCTCTGGAACTCCTTCCTCACTCCCTTCGCCTCGCCCCCTCTGTTCCCAGTTTCAGGTCCAGCTGAAGATCTTTTTTTTCGCCCGCGCTTTTGGTCACCTTTCTGCCCTGCCCCTGGCTCGGTCCCGGGATCCGCTACTGTGAAGCTCTGAGATGCCGTCCGGCGTGGAGGGCGCTATATAAATCGAAATTGTTGTTGTTATATGATTTGGGTTCAACAACTTGCATTTCTACAGTTTCCTTGAGGCAGGAGAATATCTCTGTGCTTTGCATAATCTCAGCTGACTGGGTAAACTGGCCTTTTCTCATGTTTTTCCCTTTTATAATTTTGCTTAGCTCCTGCAGCGGATCAGTGCAGTTTATTTCCAATTCAGTCACATTGCACTTTCTCCATTATTTAGTAGCTTCTTTAAACAAAGACGTAACATAATTTTGAAAACAGTTATTAAGTCTCCTCTTAACCTTCTCTGCTCCAAGGAGACTATGGGAACTCTCTTCTCGTCAGCCTTCCCAGCTCTTCCCTTCATAAACTGCAGATTATTCAGAACTCTGCAGCTCATGTATTCTCGTCCGTCTCCACTGGCTCCCCATATCCCAGAGGGTCGAATTGAAGATCCTCATCCTCACTTTCAAGGCCATTCATGGCCTTGCCCCAGCCTATCTCTCTGACCTATTGTCTGCCTATCAGCCTGCCCGTCCCCTCCATTCAGCAGGAGGGGACAGCCAGGCTGAGAGTGACCCCCACCCGAACCACCCTACCATCGGTGGCCGGGCTTTCAGCCTCTCTGCCCCCACACTCTGGAACTCCATCCCGCAATCCCTTTGCCTCACTTCCTCCCTTTCCTTCTTTAAGGCTGGTCTCAAGACCTTCTCTTTGACCATGCCTTGTGCTCCCCCCCTAACTCTCCCCACTCCTACTCTCCTTCCCCCTACTCTGCACACAACCCCCCCCCCCCAGTTCAGTGCCTTGGGACGTCCTCCCGACGTGAAAGGTCCACTATAAATGTAATTTTGTCGTTGTAATCCTAGCTCCTCTAGCCTCTCCTCGTAACTGAAATCTCTAATTCCTGGTACCATCCTCATAAATCCTCTTTGTATACTCACCAAGGCCTTGACATCCTTCCTAAAATGTGGTGCCAAAGACTGAACATAGTACTCTAGCTGAGGCCTAACTAGTGCTTTATATTAATAATAATCCTTGCATTTTGATATAGCGTTTTTCACATCTTATCGATGTCTCAAAGTGCTTCACAGGATATACTGTGAAATTAATTGACTGCAAATTTATGGGCAAAACACAGCGGCTAATTGCGCACAGCAGTGTCCAACAAACAGTCATGGTTTGAAATGACCAATTTTATTATGGTGTTTTTTTTGGAGGGATTATTATTAGGCATGTGGAATAAGGAAACTTGCCCAAAGTTTCGCCCTGACTTGCCGAGTGCTCTGACCATGTTTATACAGGTTATTAGGTGACCTTTCACCTATTGTCTTTTCAAAATGGTTCCTTTGTAAAAATAAATGCAGTTCAGCTCCCTCTCCAACTGCATACTATCTTTCCATGTGAAAATTACTGATAAGGACTGAAAACCGCAAACAATCCAGAACTGTGCAGCCCATGTCCTCTACCAATCCAAGCTCTGACCCCATCCTCGCCCGACTCCATTGGCTCCCCATCACCCAGAGGATTCAATGCAAGATCCTGGTCCTCACATTCAAAATCCTCCATGGCCTTGCCCCACCCTGCCTCTGTGACCTCCTAAACCCGTACCAACTTGCTCCCCCCCCCCCCCCACCCACCTGGGCTCAGCAGGCTCCAGCCTGCCCCACATCCTTGCCCCACCATTGGCGGACGAGCCTTCAGCCACTCTGCCCCCAACCTCTGGAACTCCATCTGCAATCCCTCCGCCCTGCCCCCTCACTAGCCTCCTTCAAGACTCGCTAAAAAGACTATCCTTTTTGATTGTTCCATTTGTCACCTAAAATCCCCCCCTTTTTACCTCCATCCTCCCCGACCCAGCTTGGGTCTGAATCAATGACTGTCCAGTGCCTTGGGATATCCTCCTGACGTAAGGGATGTAGTGCCAAAGTAAAAATGTAATTTTGTTGTTGTTCTTTACAAACAGTCTTGTATTCTGCGAAGCTAGTCACAACCAACTCCCATCATATGTAATTGATTGTAGGTCTCACATATAAATATAATATATCACTAATATAGTTTGAGATATTATTTAACACATTAATTACAGAATCTTACATTTGTTCCATCTTCCCCTTAAAGTGTTCCATTTGAAATCAGTCTTGCTGTGACTCAAAGAAAGGTTTTTAAACTTTCACCTTTCCTGTATTTTGTTTCAAGTGTGACTTATTCTAGGAGTAATCATTGTGTTCATGCTCAATTTTTAACTGTTCCAGGTGTAACCATTCTTCTCATCTTTCCTTAGAGGAATCCTTACAGAAATCGCTGATCTCCATCCCCAAAATGCATGGTATTGGGGAAACAAAAAATAACGAAGCTGGAAATGGGGAAAAAAATGACGTAGTGGGAGAGGTAAGCAACTTTCTTGTTGCATTGGTGATGCATGTGTGTTATGATGTAGGTTAAAGTGGGCATTGTTCACCTTTGATCTTATTACATCCAATGTAATGTCTACTGTTGTGTGCGATGCAATGTCTATCATGGATTCCTGTAGTTTAGTGGTTAGTGATCACTTGCTCACAAGTGAGATAACCTGGTAGGGTGGAACAAGAATAACAACTTATATTTTGTCCTCCATGCTGAGTAGAATCTCATAGTGCTTAACAGTGGTGGAGCCTGGCTAGGAGCTGGGGTGGGGATGGGGAGCTGGCCGTAAGCAGTCGAACAGGAAGGTTTTCAGGTGACACTTGAAAGTCGATTTGTTCAGTGATGGGAACCAATGGTGCCTAGCCAGAATGGGTGAGATGGAGGTATGGAGTTCGGTCTAGGTCAGTATGTGGGCTGCAATGTTCTGAATTTTGGATCTAGCACTTGGTGTCTGATATGAGAATGGAGGGAGATACATTCACCCTTTGTGAAGTGACACTATATAAATGCAATTTAATGTTCTTCCTCTCTTGTTTAATTTTTGTTACAAATTGTACTTCCACTGCTCCAACATATTTACTTATGTGTCTCCCCTACCTTTTCTAATTTAAATTATCCTGTACTAATATATGTGGTGTTGTTCTAATACTTGTTTTGTTGTATCCACTGTTATAGATGAAAGAAACACTTTCTGTTGAAGAAAAACGCATGGTGAATACTGACATTAAATTTGCTAACTGCTATTTTCCAGTAATTGTTTACTGTAGCTCATAAATTTCCAATGATTCATGGCACATAAATAAGATTATACAGCACAGAAGGAGACCATTTGTCCCATTGTGTCTTTGAAAAGATCTGTCCCTGTGGAGAAAAAAAATTCCGCTCCTCATCTCCCCTCTGTTTCTTTTAACTATTTTAAATCGGTATCCTCCGACCGACCTGCCAGTGGAAAGTTTCTCCTTGTTCACCCTATCGAATTCCCCTGATAACTTTGAAAACGTCTATTTAATTTCTTAACCTCTCTGCTCCGAGGAGAATAATCCTAGTTTCTCTAGCCTCTCCTGATAACTGAAGTCCCTCATTCCTGGAACCATCCTGGTAACTCTCCTTTGCACTTTCTACAATGCTTGCCATCCTTCTTAAAATGTGGTGTCCGGAACTGAACACAGTACTCTAGCAGAAGCCCAACCAGTATATCATGAAGGTTCATCATAACTCCCTGACAATGTTTTCCATGCCCCTATTTATAACGCCTATCAGCCTGTATGTTTTTAAATAGTTTTGTCTACATTTTCCTGTCACATTCACCTCCTTTAAGATTGTACCATGTAGCTTATATTGCCTCTCCTCATTCTTCCTCCCAAAATGCATTTCTCCACATTAAACTGAATCTGCCATGTCAAGCAGTGTCTAAGACGAAAGGAAAGTGAGTCAGCATTTCGATCCATGACTCTTCGTTCTGAGTGTTCCCAGGGATTTCTGTTTTACTTCAGATTTCTAGCATCTGCAGTATTTAGCATTTTTGTTCATAAGAACATAAGAATTAGGAGCAGGAGTAGGCCATTCGGCCCCTCGAGCCTACCCCGCCATTCGATAAGATCATGGCTGATCTTCTGACCTAACTCTAATTACCTGCCCTATCCCCTAATCCCTCTATTTAAAAAAAAATCTATCACTCTCAGCCTTGAAAATATGCAAGGACTGAGCATCTACAGCCTTCTGGGGAAGTTAATTCCATAAATTCACTACCCTCTGAGTGAAGAAATGTTTCCTCAACTCTGTTCTAAAAGGCTGACCCTTAATTTTAAGACTGTGTTCCCTGGTTATGGATTCTCCTACCAGGGGAAACAGTCCCCCCTTGTCTACTTTATCCACCCCTTTAAGAATCTTATAAGATCTCCCCTAATTCTTCTGTACTCTAGAGAATACAGCCCTAGTTTATTCAACCTATCCTCACAGGTTAGTTCTCTCATCCCAGGAACTAACCTAGTGAATCTGCCATGTAGTTGCCTATTTTACGAGTCTGTCTATTTTCTCTTGCCAACTATCCTCCTAACTGTTTCCTATTTTTCCTATTTTAGCATAATCTACAAATTTGGGAACACAGTAACCTAGTTCTCAGTGTTTTAAAAAGCATACAGGATACTGTACTCCCTATTCCCAACTCCAGGTCACTTATATTTATCATTCATATTTTGCAATTGGTACCATTGTTCTTCAACATTGAATATCAAAGTATTGCCTGGTAGGTACACCAAGCATTATAGGGTGATTGTCAAGTTGGAGTCATTGACATCTCGTCAAGAACACTGTAGCTCATATTTGCTTCCACAGTAAACTGATCTCGGTTTTGTTAAATACTATTTCCCGAGGATCAAATTCAGGATCCTTGTTCTGATTTTCAAACGCTTCCTTGCCTCAATCTACCTCTGCGATCTCTGGCAGTTAACCACATTACAATCTGATCAGTTAATGTTAAATATTACCACTCACTGTATGATGTTGCAAAAATTAACTGACATGCACAAGCCACTTATGTCTTATAGGTTTTATACCTTGAACATGTACACTAACTTTGTGATTTTTGATGGAGCAAATAATTGCTTAGCTTTGCATGTTATATTGAGCTGTTCTATGTCTAGTATGCTGCAATATGTTTTAAACTTCTGTTGCTACAGCCTCTTGACAGTCTTATTTTGGAGAGAAACATAAAGGTAAGTTAACCAGGTAATTTTGTGATATTTATTAACTACTGATTTCCAAGAAGCCACTCGACTGCCATACACTGTCTTATTCACTTATCCTTTGCTGTGTTTTAACACCAAATATCAGAATGTTACCTGGTTCAAGTCGATAGTGAATAGAAAATGGAGATTGAACCCTCAATCTGTTGAAATTATGGCAGCTAATTTCAACCAGAACAAGTTGCATTTTACTATAGTTTCTACTTCTGCTTGCTATCTAATAGCCCTTACTGGAAACATAGATATCTTCCTTTTAGTGTGAAGTGCAGTAACTGAATTTGTGGACAAATGTACAGCCAATTTGAGCACAGAGTAACTTATAAGTAGCTTTCCTTATAGAGTGCCTTTCACATTGGGAGGACGTCCCAAGGCGCTGAACACTCTGGTCGGGAGAGGGGCAGGATAGGGAGGAGTGGCGGGAGAGAGTTGGGAGGGCAGCAGAAGTCCTGATTGAAGAGGAGGGTCTTCAGACCGGCCTTGAAGGAGGCAATGGAGGGAGCAAGATGAAGGGATTGTGGGATAGAGTTCAAGGTGTGGAGGCAGAGAAGCTGAAAGCCATTCCGCCGATGGGTCGGGCGGGGGACATCGAGCAGGTCAGAGCCTGCTGAATGGAATGGGCGGGTAGGTTCATAGGGTGACAGCAGGTTAGAAAGATAGGAGGATGCAAGACTGAATGGGAGTCAATGGTGCCAGGCAAGGGTGGGAGTGATGTGATCACGAAGCTTGATGCCGGAGAGGACACGAGATGCAGAGTTGTGGATGATCTGCAGCTCGTGAAACGAAGAGCCAGGAAGGCCAATGAGGAGGAAGTTTCCATAGTGGAGCCTTGATGTGACTAAATGCGTAGACTAGGGTTTTGGCAGCCTGAGGGGTGAGGCAGTTGCGATGCCTGGTGATGTTGTGAAGGATCCAGCATCCACATCCTTTTGGGGGAGAGAATTCTAGATTTCTAGAATTTCACCCTTTGAGGGAATACAATCCAAGTTTATGCAGCCTTTCCTCGTAACTTAACTATTTTAGGCCTCATAACATTCTGGTGAACCAGCTTTGCACACCCTCTAGGGCCAATATATCTTTCCTGAGGTCTGATGCCCAAAACTGAATGCAGTCTCCAGATGGGGTCTGACTGCCGCTCCACACAGTTGAAGCATCACTTCTTCCCCTTTTGTATCCCAGATAAAAGCCAACATTCCATTTGCCTTTTTTGAATACTTTTTTGTAACTGGGAACTAGTTCCCAATTTGTGGATATGGACACCCAAATCTCTTTGCTCCTCCACAGTTTTTTAAATATTCTGCTTGATCTTCTTCAGTCACTGTGGATGACCTTTCACCCCACTAAATTGAACTCCATCTGCCACAGCTTTGCCCATTTACTTAATCTGTCTAAATGCCTTTGTAACTTCCTACTCCCATCTATACGCTATATAAATCGAGTTGTTGTTGTTACCAAGACTGCCACAGAGGGTTGGCTCAATTCCAGCATTCCATTTTCAAGCACGTCAGCTTGGAGCAAGCTCAGCTCCAGGATGATTCTGCATATCTGCCTCCTGTGTCATGTCGAGGACTTTTATGGTTTAAATTGATAATCCTGCACTATGTTGAAATCATACTTGACGCTTGACGGTTTATTATTCAGGGTAATTGTGTAAAAAGTGTTTCTGTTGCTAAAAAAGGTGGCAAAAGCCGTATCATTCCTTATATTTTCAGAGTAAATTCTTATCTTGTGACAACCAAAAGTTCTGATTTTACTTCTCTCTGACAGCTAAAGCAGAAGGAAAAATCAGATGTGTCAACTGTTGAACAGGTGATATCTGTTAGCTGTATTCAGAGCGAGCTGTGTTTAGTGAATTTTATTCCTACATTTCCTTCCATCTGTTTTTAGATTTGCTCAAATGATACAGTTTAAATAAAACTCCTGAGCTGCATTTATTTATTATTTAATTTGATTTTCCTTTCCATTTTTGCATGGATATTGAGAACATATCCATGGTATCTCCTTTCTCAGTGGGTTGATGATTTATTAAATTCACCTACAAATGTGTGAAGCATTACTCTGAAGAGCTTCTAATCTATTAAACAACAGGTAACTAAAATCCTAGATGCAGGTTAAAATATACATAGCTACAATATACACAGTGACTACACAGTGATTTTACTGTATCCTGTGAAGTGATTTGAGAAGCTCTCCAAAATTAAAAGGCAATAAATCAAATGCATAGATTACTTTTTCAAATTTTGCAGTACGACGCTGAAAAATACCACTAGAGAAGTCACGTAAAAATTAGGAACCCCTGCTCCTTTAATATTTGCCTCAATGTAGTAAAATAAACAAGCAATGCACAATATCAGATTTAAAATACTTTGCTCTATTATCCTCCATTCTATTTATTTTATTCCCTCACTTTCACCACTTTAGATTATTTTCTGCCTATGCTAATTGTTTAGCATAGGGAACGTCCTCTCAACGTGAAAATGACACTCTATACGTTGTTGTTGTTTATCACATTTCAGACCTTTTGCCTGTGTTTTACAACAACAAAATTATATTTATAGAGCCCCTTTCACATTGAGAGGACATCCCAAGGCGCTGAACAGTCAGGTCGGGACCCGAGCAGGGGGGGAAGGGTAGGGAGAAGGAGAGTAGGAGAGAGGGAAGAGTTACGAGGGGAGCAGAAGGCACGGTCGAAGAGGAAAGTCTTGAGACCAGCCTTGAAGGAGGAAAAAGAGGAAGTGAGGCGAAGGGATTGCGGAATGGAGTTCCACAGTGGGAGCAGAGAAGCTGAAATGGCCTTGAAGGTGGGGATGAGGATCTTGAATTCGATCCTCTGGGGGATGGGGAACCAGTGGAGACGGGCGAGGGTGGGAGTGATGTGGTCGTGGTTTTACATGGCAATTCTCAATTCAAGGGAGAATGAATATAGTATATGCAGATACACTACTATATAAATCAATGGATTAAATACAATTTGTTGCAAAAAACTCACAAATGTTCCTCTTGCCAACAGCACATTAAGCCAACAGATGTTCCAGGTACTAAACAGGTAATGTGGTATTTACATTGTTGATTTGTCTGTTTAAGACAAATGGTTTAGACCTGTTCTTTCATGGATTTGTTGTTGGCCTCACCAACCTTTCCCTCCAGAAGCTTCAGATCATTCAGAACTCTGCAACTCGTGTCCTCTCCTGTACCAGTACCATGACCCCATCACCCCCACGCTCTTCTGGCTCCCCATCCTCCAGAAAGTAGATTTTTTCACTCAATGAGTTGTTTGAATCTGGAAAGCATTGCCTGAAAAGGTGGCGGAGGCCAATTCGATAACAGCTTTTAAAAAAGAATTAGCTCTTTATTTAGGGAGATCAGGTCTGTTAGGTTATGGGTAGAGAGCTGGGCAGTGGGATTGAGTTGCTCTTTTCAAAGAGCCGGCACAGACTAGATGGGTCGAATGGCCTCCTTTTGTGCCGTAAAATTCTATGATTCTTTGAAGTTTTAAATATGAAAATAACAGCAGTGTAAACTTTTCACATATCATTATTTCTCTCATGACTTTTCCCACTCTTTACTTTGGAAGTGAGAATAGTGTTTCAAAATGTATTTTAATTGACGTGTTTTATAAGCTTTTTTTGGAGTCGGTGCTCAAAAACTGAATCTGGTTAACATCTTTCAAGTTTTTATTCCCTGCTTGATGACCACCTTTGAACTTGTTGTTCACTAGCGCTGTTTTTTGTATGAAAGCTTCTGTATAATCGCAAGTTGTTGTAGGCTGAGGTGCATCACTCTCTTAAAGTGCAATCTGTAGAGTGGAGACTGACACTTGTGTTTTGTTTCTGCCTACAGGCACCAAAAACAAGTCAGAGTTCTGGTAAAACAGCCCAGGTGACTAACTTTTTTTTTTACTCAGGGTAATTAATGACTGGAACAGTTTGCCAAAGGACAGTGCTTGAAGCCAGGATGTTGGATTGTATATAAAGCAGTTTGTTGCAGTATGCAGTGTTCTACTGTATAGCAATTCAAACAGTGACATTTTGTTTTTAATTCTGCTTATAACAAATATAATACAAAATTATATTCTTATAGTGCTTTTCACGTTGGCAGTATGTCCCAAGTTGCTGGACAGATAGTGTTTCAGACCCGAGCTGAGGGATTGGGGAGCATGGAGGGTGAGGGGTGGGGCAAGGAGGGTGACTAAAGGCCAGGTTGAAGAGTAAGGTCTTGAGATGGTCTTGAACGAGGCAAGGGAGGGGTTGAAGAGGAGGGAATGTGGGATGGAATTCCAGAGGGCAGTGGCTGAAGGCCCGCCTGGCGATGGTGTGGCAGGCAGTTGGTAAGAGGTTGCAGAAGTAGGTGGGAGCAAGGCCATGGAGGGCTTTGAAAGTGAGGACCAGGATCTTGAACTGTATCCTCTGTGTGATGCAGAGCTAGTGGAGTCAGTAGAGGGTGGATGTGATGGGTCAAGGAGCCTGGTGAGTGAGAGAACGTGAGCTGCAGAGGTCTGGATGATCTGCAGCTTGTGGAGGGAAGACTTTGAAAGGCTGACACCCAGGAAGTCGAGCTTAGATGTGATGAATACCTAGATGTATATCGTAGATGTAATGAAGATATATCTCAGTCGCCTGATTTGTGAGACAGTGCTGGACGATGTTGGAGAAGGTGGGGTCATGGGATGGATGGTTGGTAGAAAGGATAGTTCAGGGTGAAACAGGATGCTAAGGTTCCCGGACTGGCTCAGTGAGATGGAGTGTGCATCCGTGGATGCTGTTGCTGCCAGAATGGAGGCATTGGCATGAGCAAATCAGGAGACCTACAGTCTGTCAGAAGGAAATCAGTGGTCCTGCAGTCAAGGGTGGAGGTAGAGAGGTACAGGTGGGTGTCATCCACATATGTGTGAAAGTTGATCCCATGTTTACGGATGATGTCACCAAGAGGAAGCATGGACAAGGTGGAAAAGGAGGGAACCAAAGATGGAGCTCTGACGAACACCATGAGACGGGGCTGGAGAAGAAACATTTGTGGAGATGGTGGGAGAGATATGTTCTGAACTATTCAAGGACAGAAACTTGAAGGTTGAGGAGAGAGGAGAAGTGGAGGAGTAGGATAGAGTAGTCCACAGTGTTGAAGGCAGCAGAGAGATTGAGTAGGAGGAGGAGACAATCAGAGAATGTAATTTGTTCTTTTGACCAGGGCTGTTTCTGTGCTGTGGTGTGATATGTGGTGGAGGCGTTCAAAGGTGTGGAGGGCAGGATGGGTAACAGCCGGATTGTGAGGGAGGGATGGGATGGGAGGTTTGTTTGGAGGAGAGGATGGGTGAGGCATGAGAGGGTGGACAGAGGAGCCAGTTGGTAGTGGGGAAGAGGAGCCTGGGGTTGTCCTTTGCCTATAAAATTATCTAGGAATAGAAGGACATAAATGTAAATAAATGTGCATTTCAAATTGGAAATGTTTGTATTACAAGTTGTTGATTGTTGTAGGTTGAGGTGTATTACTCTGTTGGAATGTAATTTGTAGAGAGGATACAAAATCTGTTTTTGTTTCTGCCAACAGTCACCAAAAAAATGTTCAATTTCTAGTACATCAGCCCAGGTGAAATACTTTTTCTTTTCTCAGAGGGTAATTAGCAACAGGTTGCCAAGGAGGGTGGTTGAAACTGTGACACTGAACTTGTTTAAAAAGCAGCTTGATGCTGTATTGAGGGGACTGTAGGGTGAGTGATCTGGAATGATGAGATTGGACGAGCTGAAGGGCCTTTTACATCCAAATATTGCAATCTACTCTACTTGTAGAGTCCTGTAGCTCAGTGGTTAGAGCCACTCATCTTACAAGTGAGAGACCTGGGTTCAATCCTGGCAGCATGAAACTTTGGGCAGGTTTCCTTACTACACCTGCCGAATAATAATCCCCCCCCCCAAAAAAAAAAAACTTGATAATTTCATTCCACAACTGTTTGTGGGACACTGCTGTGTGCAATTGACTGCTGTGTTCATTCACATATATACACTTTACAATTCACTTCAGTCAATTCACTTTACAGCATATTCTGTGAAGCACTTTGAGAGTCTATAAGACATGAAAACGCTGTATCAAATGTAAGCATTATTATTACTCTTTATGATCTTTCTGTGCACAAAACACATTGCCAACAACAAAAATTTTTATTTATTGAAGCACTTTTCACATCAAGAGAGGCCTCATATAGCACTCGGCAATGAAGGGTTTGCATCGCAGCTGTGGGTTGAGGTGAGAGAGGGTGTAGGGGGTGGAGAAAGGAGGAAAAATGACCAACGTCTCAAGAAGAAGGTCTTGAGACGGATCTTGAAAGGAATGAATGAGGGCTAAGGGGCTCCTGGATGGAGTTCCAGAGGGTGAGGGCAAAAAGGATGAAGCCCGACTGCTCTTAATGGAGTCGGCAGGGCAGGGGTTGTGGAGCAGGCCAGTGCCTACAAAGCAGAGAGAACAGACTACTTTATGAACTTTTAATAGATTGTAGAGGTAGGGAGGAGCAAGATCATCGAGACTTTTAAGGGTGAGGCAATTCTATTCTCTGTGGGATGGGGAGCCAGTGAAGCCGGGCAAAGATGGGGGTGATTGGCTCATGAAGCATAGTGAGAGAGAGGACAAAAGCGAATTCTGATGTTCTGAATAATCTACAGCATGTGGAGGGAAGAGTTGGGAAGTCTATTGATCAGAGAATTAGCATAATGAAGCCTGGACCTAATGGAAGTGTGTGTGAGGCGTTTCAGAAGCCTGACGGGAGAGATTATGGCGGAGGTGGGTAATCTTGACTGCTAGTCCTGGAGTCGAGGGTAGAGGCAGAGAGATAGAGTTGGGTGTCATCCATATACATGTGGAAGTTAACCCAATGTCTGTGGATGATGTCACCAAGTGGGAGCATATAGATGTTGAAAAGTAGTGAGCCAAGGACAGAGCCCTGGGGGATGCCACAGGTGACAGTGCGGGTGCCGGAAGAGAAAGCATTATCAATAAGGAGCTCAGTGCTTAGAAACGAGAGAACCTACCTTCATATCCAAGCAGGGAAAACGTTGGGCAGGTTTCCTTACTCCATACTCTTGATAATAATCCCTCCAAAAAAAAAAGAATTGGTCATTTCAATCCATGATCGTTTGTGGGACACTGGCTGCCACGTTTTGCCCACATATATACAGTCAATTCACTTTGCAGTATATTCTGTGAAGCGCTCTGAGACGTCGAGAAGACATGAAAACGCTAAATCAAATGCAAGGATTATTATAAATATATATATATATATATTAAAGTAAAGAGGAATCTGTGGAGGATTACAACTGAGGAAATAAGGTCATTATACCACAGGAGTTTAGATGCCTGAAGGGTGGTGCAGAAGGAGTGAGGAGAGCAAAAGAATGTAGGCTGGATGTCTTTGGCTTTATTAGAGAGACAGCGGTTATTTTGGAGGACAATGCGAAGAGTACATGCAGCAGAGGAGTTTGCAGAGGGAGGGGAGGAGGATTGATACAAAGTGTGTGAATGAAAATTAGCTGCCAGGTTCACCAGCAAAACATACAGAGTGAGTACACTTTACAGTATATCCTATGAAATGCTTTGGGACATCCTCCTGATGTGAAAGAAGTTATACCAAAAGTAAGTATGATTATTATGACTTTTTTCAGAAATTACCTTCTACTTTTCCAACGTTTATTGCTGACTTCACGCTTCCTTAACTCGATGGAGCTTTCAGCACACTGCTCCTGTCCTGGGAACTTTCTGTCAAACTCGCATTGCTTTCTTCCTGTTTCAATGCCTTCAAAATCCTCTCTTTCAAAACAAATTTTAAGTACACCTGTGTACTTCTCATTCACTTTGAGATGTTCTTTTGTATGTAAGGTTCTGTACAGGTTGTTTATATGCAGTTTATATGCAGTATTTATAATAGTTTAATAATGTAATTCAGCTTTTAATTCTGCTCATATCAAATGTAGACAAATATGCATTTTATACTGGGAAATGTTTGTACCACAAATTGGTGGTTGTTTATGGCTGAGGTGTATCACTCTCTTAAAATAGACACTAAACCTTCTGTTTTGTTTCTGCCACAGTTACCAAAAATATCCCACATTTCTACTATATCAGCTCAGGTGACTTACTTTTTCTTTACACAGAGGGTAATTCACAACTGGAACATGTTGCCAAGGAGGGTGGTTGAGGTCAGGATACTGGATTCGTTTATAAAGCAGTTTAATGCTGTTTTGAGAGTGAGTGATCCGGAAGATGAGATTGAATGGATCAAAGAATCTTCTTCATCAAAACCAATCTTATGATCTCTAATATTTATATTTATTACCTACCAGTTTTAATATTACATTTTTGTTTCTTCTCCATTAATTGTCTCAATCTTTCAGTGCACTGCTCCTGTCCTGTGATGCTTTCTACAAAGTTACATTGCCTTGCTACCTTTCTTTTAAAAAAGAAACTAATCAACATCTTTAACACACTCAATCCACGAGATGGTGCCCATGTTTGTACTTGTTACTTTGCGATGTTCTTTTGTATGAAAGGTTCTGTATAATTGCAAGTTATTGCAAAATGCAGTATTGTATAGCAGTGTAACAACAAAATTTTGCTTTTGATTCTGCTATGATATATGTGCATTTTAGATTGGGAAATGTTTGTATTACAAGTTGGTGGTTGTTGTAGACTGATTGATGTATATCACTCCCTTAAAGTGGACACTAAACCTTCTGTTTTGTTTCTGCTAACAGTCACAAAAAACACGGCAGGGTTCTGGAACACCAGTCCAGGTATTTTACGTTTTCTTTACCAGAGGGTAATTAAGGACTGAAACAGGTTGCCAAAGAATGTGGTTGAGGCCAGGACACGGGACTTGCTTAAAAGGTAGTTTGATGCTGTGTTTGGGGGATGGTAGGATGGGTATTCCAGAAGGATGAGATTGGATGACCAGAAGACCTCCTTCACGCAATCCACGGTATTTGTATTTAATACCTCCCTTCTCCATTAATTTTCAGAGCTACTTTCCTAGTGTCAGATTTCTTCCTTGCGGAGGCAATTAAACATTGGGTTACTATGGTTTCAATGTCAAACAATAGTGCAGCTCAATTCTAGGAGCA
Organism: Hydrolagus colliei; assembly: GCA_035084275.1. NCBI lineage: Eukaryota > Metazoa > Chordata > Chondrichthyes > Chimaeriformes > Chimaeridae > Hydrolagus > Hydrolagus colliei. Next base: position 3,010,354 of record CM068754.1, on the reverse strand, counting down.
GATTTGTGTTATTTTATACGTGGCTTTGTGGTGCACCCATGAATATGTGCATCCGTGGACATCAATTCCACGTGTTACTCAAGGTCATGGTGTGTTGTATAGAAACTCCTTTGCTCACTTTGATATTGACTTAAAATATTTGAATGGGTAACATGTAAGTTAAACATGTTCCCACTGTCTATTTTGGAGGATGAAACAATTTATTTCAAAATGAATTAGCATTGTCTTAGAAATGGTCTTAAATTTGAAAGTAATACAGCAGTGTTAAATCTTTTACATGTCATTCTTCCCCACTCTCTACATTGGATGTAAGAATAGCTTGTTTCAAAATGTATTTTAATTGATTATATGTTTTTACACACTGTTTTGAGGCCCGTGCTCGAAAATTGATATGTTACTGGGAAATTAGAGGGACCAGATAGAGCATACAGCCTTAAGTGTCTCCTACACAAGGCTCCACACACACATTTTCACCATCTTTGCCAAACCCCATATCTTGCCAAGAATCAATCAATCAAAACTTACACGTCAAGAGGAAGTGACTAAGTTTGTGGGCAAAATGCGGCAGCCAAATTGGGCACAGCGCTGTCCCACAAACAGTCGTGGAAGTGGGGTTAGAGGGGAAAGATGATAAAGGGAGGGGTTGGGGAAGGGGGAAGGAGATCAGGAAAACTGACTGTATATTTGTGGGCAAAACGTGGCAGCAAAATTGCGCACAGCAAACAGTCGTGGAAGTGGGGCCAGGGGAGAAAGGGGGAAAAGAGGGTAAGGAGGGAGAGAAAGGTGGGGTGAAAATCAGAGAGAAAGGGTAAAGGGGAAAAGGGAGTGAAAGCAGAAAAGGGAGAGAGAAAGGGGAAAGGTGTTTCGCCCACAAATATACAGATAATTTTCCTACTCTTCTTCATCCTACCCCGACCCCTCTCCCCTTGCTCTTGTCTCTACCTAGTTAGGTACAGAGCCTTGGGACGTCCTCTCGACGTGAAAGGCACTATATAAATGTAAGGGTTGAGTGAGTGAGTGATTGAGTGAGTGATTGATGGATTGATGATCGATCGATTGATGATTGATTAAAAGGGACAGAAGAAAAAAGGTCCTGATTAATTGGTCATTCACTTCATTGCTGTTTTGGGATCTTTTCTTGTAGCCAAATAGCTGTCACAATCACCCACAAAACTCATACAGTGACTAGACTTTACAGGATATCTTGTGAAGTACTTTGGGACAACCTCCCAAAGTGAAAGGTGTTATTCCAAATGTAAGGATGAAGATTATTATTTTTTCAGATCATATCTTCCACTTTTCCAAATCTCTTTGCTGACTTCTCGCTCCCTTCAACAACTTATATTTAAGTTGTTCACTGTTCATGTGGAGCAGCATCTCAAAGTGGTTATGATCATTAATAATGGAAATTTCAGCACACTGCTCTTGTCCTGTGGAACTGTCTTCCAAACTCACTTTGCCTTGCTGCCTCCCTTAATGCCATTAGAAGATGTGAAGGTCACTGCAGTTTCTTATATCTGATCAAGCTACTTGCAAGTAGCAGTGATGTGGAGTACTGTAGTTCATTGGTTAGAGCGCTCACTTTACAAGTGACCTTGGACAAGTTTCCTTACTCCACAAGCCTGATAATAATCCCTCAAGAAAAAACAACAATAATAAATTGGTCATTTCAATCCACGTTAGTTTGTGGGACACTGCTATGCGCAATTGCCTGCCGCGTTTCGCCCACAAATATACAGTCAAATTCACTTTACAGTACAAGCTGTGAAGCGCTTTGAGACGTCTAGAAAATGTGAAAAGCGCTATATCAAATGCAAGGATTATTGTATTATTTTTCAAGAATTTCTCTTCTCTCAACAAAAAAACGTTGATACATGTACAGGAACTCCTGTGCATTTTTAGCTGCTCACTTTGACATTAATTGCAAAATATTAGTGAAGAGGGTTTGAATAGGTAGCATACTACGTTCCTCTACCATGGATGAGAGAACAACTTGTTTCAAAATATATTTTAACCAATTTAAGCATTCACAATCTGGTTTTGCAGCCTGTGCTTGAAAATTGGTATGTTGTTTTGTGGGCCATGGAGGTAAAGAGAGAATTCTATAGCCTAAATCCCACACAAGGCTGCAAACACACATTACCCCCAAATTTTCAAAAACACAATTTCTCCCAGTGTACTGCCATCAATTATTTAATTAACAGGTCATTCCCTACTTTTTGTGAGATCGGTCTGTGCACATAATCACTGCCATGTTTGCCCACAAAACCCACTATCCTGTGAAGCGTTTTGGGGATAAACTCCTGAAATGAAAGGCATTCTACCAAATCTAAGGATGAATATTATTATCTTTTTCAGATCATATCTTTCACTTTTCTACCTTTCTTTTATTGCTGAGTTAGTTCCATCATTAGTAATGGAAGTTTCAGCACACTGCTTCTGCCATTTGAAGCTTTCTGCCCAACTCACATTGCCTTCCTTCTTCTCACTGCCTTCATAATCCTTTTCAAACCCCAAACATCTTTAACGCTCTTAATTCCCTGCTTGATGACCACCTTCGAGCTTGTCGTTCACATAGTAATATTCTTTTGTAGGAATTGCAATGTGTCTGCCTCGCTTCTTCCGTTGCCTCCTTCAAGGCCGGTCTCAAGACCCTGCTTTTCAACCATTACCTCTCATCTCTCTCCTCCCACCTTTCTGCCTCTCTGCATCCCTATGTCTCTTCCTCCATGCTTGGGTCCTCACCACAAGTTCAGTGATTGGCAGCATTGACTGGCCCAGACCTCGACTGCATGAAAGCCCTGAGGGGGAGGGTCCCTTTTATTGCCAACCAAGCAATGTCCTGATGCTTGTCGGTCAGGGCCTGTGACGTGGTGATCTGCCAGACATAGCTGGACATCGCCTCATGATATCTCCTCATCAGGTCTGTCCTCTCCCGCTTTCGAACTGTTTCTGTATAATTGCAAGTTGTTGTAGTCTGAGGTGTATCACTGACACTTGTGTTTTGTTTCTGCCTACAGTCACCAAAAACAAGTCACACTTCTGCTATAATAGCCCAGGTGACTAACTGTTTCTTTACTCAGGATAATTAATGACTGGAACAGGTTGCCAAAGGAGAGTGCTTGAAGGCAGGATGCTAGACTCATTCATAAAGCAGTTTGACGCGGTGAAGGGGGGACGGTAATCTTCTTCATCCAATCCACAGTCCTTAGAGACAAAACCTTCCCTTGATGTATCACAGCTCTCTAACTACTGGCCCATCTCCAACCTCCCTTTTCTGTCCAAGGTCCTTGAAAGAGTCTTTACCTCCACTGCACAGAAACTGCTCTGGTCAAGGTCACAGATATCCTGACCATTTGTGACCAGGTTCCCTCTACCTCCTCGTCCTCCTTGATCTATCCACCGCCATTGATACCGTAGACCATTCACTCCACTGCCTCCGCACGCACCTCAACCTTCAAAGTTCCATCCTTGATTGGTTCTGGTCCCATCTTTGCCTCTGCACTTCGTCTCTGCCAATGGTGTTTCCTTCAGGCCCCACACCATCTCGTGCGGCGTTTCTCAGGGCTCTGTCCTCGGTTCCCTGCACTTCGCTCTCTGCATGCTCCCCCTCGGTGACATCATCCACAGCATGGGGTAAATTTCCACATGTACGTGGATGACACCCAGCTCTCCCTCTGCGCCTCCACCCTCAACTCCAGGAATACCGGTGTCTTGACAGACTGCCTATCCAATATCAAGTCCTGGAAAAGAGACAACTTTCTTCAGCTCAACGTCAACAAGACCGAGGCCCTCCTGATTGGCTCACGTCAGCGCTTTTGCACCTTGGGCGCTGGCAGTATCAGCATCCACAGCTGCACGCTCCACCTCACAAAGCCAGTCAAGAACCTGAGTGTCTTGTTTGACTCTGAATTGTTCCTTTCTTCCCTCACATCCACTCAATGACCAGCAATGCCTTCCACCACCTCCACAACATTGCCAAACTCCACCACTGCCTCATCCCTCAGGCTGCCCAAACTCTCAACCATACATTCGTCACGTCAAGGCTTGACTGTGGAAACTCTCACCTTGTCGGCCTTCCCAACTCTTCCATTCACAAGGTGCAGATCATCCAAATCTCTGCAGGTCGTGTCCTCTCCTGCACTAGGCTCCATGACCCCACACTAGCTCAGCTCCATTGGCTCCCCATCCACCAGAAAATAGAATTCAAGGTGCTCGTCCTCACTTTCAAGGCCATTCATGGCTTCACTCCCTCCTAACTGCTGACTCCCTACCAACCTGCCATACCATCAGTAGCTGGGCTTTCAGCTTCTCTGCCCGCACATTGTGGAACTCCATCCCACAATCCTTCTGCCTTGATTCCTCCCTTCCCTCCTTCAAGCCGGTCTCAAGACCCTACTTTTCCACTGTGCCTTCAGCTGCCCTTCCACCCCTCTGGCTCCCCTCATCCCTACCCACCTTTCTCCCCCTTTCTAACCCTGACTGTTCAGCGCGTTGGCAACATTGACTGGCCCAGACTTTGACTACATGAAAGCCCTGAGGGGGAGGGTCCCTTTTATCGCCACCCAAGCAATGTCCTGATGCTTGTCGGTCAGGGCCTGTGACGTGGAGATCTGCCATCGCCTCATGATATCTCCTGATCAGGTCTGTCCTCTCCCGCTTCCGAACTGTTTTCTGTATAATTGCAAGTTGTTGTAATCTGAGGTTTATCACTGACACCTTGTATTTTGTTTCTGCCTACAGTCACCAAAAACAAGTCACACTTCTGCTATAATAGCCCAGGTGACTAACTTTTTCTTTACTCAGGATAATTAATGACTGGAACAGGTTGCCAAAGGAGAGTGCTAGAAGCCAGAATGCTGGATCGTTTAGAAAGCAGTTTGACGCTGTAATGGGGGATGGTAACCTTCTTCATCCAATCCACAGAATTTGTAGTTAATACTTCCCAATTTTTAATGTTACATTTTTCTTAATTCTCCATTAATTTTCAGAGACAGTTTCTCTAATGTCCAATTCCTTCCCTGCATGAGCCAAAAGAAAAGAAGAGTTTAGATGCTCAATCCACGACTGTTTGGGGGGACACTGCTGTGCACGATCAGTTATTGAATACCAGTTTAATAATCAAATTTTTCTTTCAATTCTACTTATAATAAATGTGCAATTTTATATTGGGAAATGTCTATCCAAGTTGTTGGTTGTTGGAAAATAGTTGGCTACTTGAACATGTAGGAAAGTGTCTGGAATTAGGAGAATTAAACTCGTAAAAATTAATTCACAGAACGTTAACAAAAATGGAACATGGAAAACTGGGAAGTATTTCCATTTTTGTTAACATTTTGTGAATTAGTTTTATTGAATATAATTCTTCTGTTTCCAACCAATTTTCTGCTTGTTCAAATAGCTGATTATTTTTCACAGACAGAAACATTATGTAAAGTTACACAAACCACCAGCTTTTGCAGCGTGGATACTGAACTTTCTGTTTGTTTCTGCCAACAGTCACAAAAAAAACGTCAGACTTCCATTACATCAATCCAGGTGACTTTTTTTGTAATTAACGACTGGAACAGGTTGCCAAGGAGGCAAGAACGCTAGATTAGTTTAAAAAGCACTTTGATGCTGAGTTGGTGGACAGTAGGGGGTGGGGTGGGTGATCTGGAAGATGAGATCGAATGGGCTGAAGGGCCTTCTTCATCCAAACCGATCTTGTGATCTACAATATTTAGTTTTTAATGGTACATTTGTCTTTCAATTAATGTTCAGAGCCATTTTTCAAACTATCAGATTTCTTCCCTAAAGAGACAATTAAACACTGGGTCAATGTCAACTAATGGTGCAGCTCAATTCTGGCAGTAGATTTGTGTTGTTTGGTTACACAGTAGTGTTAAACCTTTCACATGCCATTCTTTCCCCTGCCACGTTTCCCACTCTCTGCTTGGGATTTGAGAACAGCTTGTTTTGAAAATGAAGAATAACATGTAGTTGCAGAGGGACACTAAACCTTCTGTTTTGTTTCTGCTACAGTCAGATAAAGCGAATCAGGATTCGGTTTCATCAATCCAGGGCACTTACTTATTTTTAACTAATTTAACAACTGGAACAGGTTAGAAAGGAGGTGGTTGAGGCTAGTACACTGGACTTATTTAAAAAAGCAGTTTGATGCTATGTTGAGTTGATAGGAGGGCGGGTGATGTGGAATGATGAGATTGAAGGGTGATATATGGATGCATGTTGTTGTGATCATCTACGGCACACCTTAACTTCTGCCATCCCTCTCATCTTTCATTCAAAACCCTCTGCATCTATCGCCCCCTCAAATCCTCTGCTACCTTCATTTCTGACATCTCCACCCTCCGAGCTTCCCTCTGCTTCGATTGCTTCATCATCCTCGGCAACTTCAACCTTCATTTCAAGCCCCTTGCTCCATTTCCTCGGCCTTCTCTCTGCCCTCTCAGCTACTCCCTCCACATCCACTCTGCCACCCACGTTCATGGCCACACGCTTGACCTGGTGATCACCCGGGGCCATAATGTTTCGGATGTCACCATCACCGAGAATGCCATCTCTGACCATTTCATCTCCCTCAACTCTTCTGTCTCTCTTCCCACTGCCTCCAAACCTACCATCATCTTCTACCACCCATGGACGAAGATCTTTCCACAATCCCTCTCTGCTGCTCTTTTCTATCCAAGGTCCTTGAAAGAATTGTTGCCTCTCAGCTTCGCTCTTTCCTCTATTCCTTCTCCCTCCACGAGCCTCTCCAATCAGGCTTTCGCGCTTCCCACAGCACAGAAACTGCTCTGGTCAAGGTGACAAATCATATCCTGACGATTGGTAACCAGGTTCCCTCTGCCTCCTCGTCCTCCTTGATCTATCCACCGCCTTTGATACCGTAGACCATTCAATCCTCCTCCACTGCCTCTCCACACATGTCAACCTTCAAAGATCCCTCCTTGATTGGTTCAGGTCCTATCTTTGCCTCTGCACTTCGTCTCTGGCAACGGAGTTTCCTTTCGCCCCCACACCGTCTCGTGCAGCGTTTCTGAGGGCTCTGTCCTCGGTTCCCTCCACTTCGCTCTCTACATGCTCGGTGATATCATAGAAGTGATATCATATCATCCACAACATGGGGTAAATTTACACATGTATGCAGATGACCCCCAGCTCTCCCTCTCTTCCTCCACACTCAACTCCAGGAATACCGGAGTCCTGACAGACTGCCTATCCAACATCAAGTCCTGGACAAGGGACAACTTTCTTCAGATCAACGTCAACAAGACCGAGGCCCTCCTGATTGGCTCGCATCAGCGAGCAACTTGGGCGCTGGGAGCATCAGTATTCACAGCTGCAATTTACACCTCACAAAGCCAGGCAGGCACCTGGGTGTCTTGTTTGACTTTGAACTGTCCTTTCTTACCCCACATCCATTCCATGAGCAGTACTGCCGTCCACCATCTCCACAACATTGCCAGACTCCACCACTACGTGACCCCTCTGGCTGCCAAAACCCTCAACGTCACATCAAAGTGTGACTATGGAGACTATCTCCTCGTAGGCTTACCCAACTCTTCCATTCACAAACTGCAGATAATCCAGGTCGTGTCGTCTCCCGCACTAGGCTCCATGACCCCATCACTCCCACACGAGCTCAGCTCCATTGGTTCCCCATCCATCAGAGGATAGAATTCAAGGTCCTCGTCCTCACTTTCAAGGCCATTTATGGCCTTACCCCCTCCTAACTATCCGACCTGCTGACTCCCTACCAACCTGCCCACTACCCTGTGTGAAGCCGGCTCCGGTCTGCTCCATGTCTCCCACACGACCTACCATAACATCAGTAGCCGGGCTTTCAGCTTCTCTGCCCCCACATTGTGGAACTCCATCCCGCAGTCCTTTTGCCTTAATTCTTGCCTTGCCTCCTTGAAGCCGGTCTCAAGACCCTACTTTTCTACCGTGCCTTCAGCTGCCCTCCCACCTATCCACCTCCCTGCATCCCTATGTCCCTTCCTACTCGCTCGGAACCCAACCCTGACTGTTCAGTGCCTTGGCAACATTGACTGGCCCAGACCTCGACTGCATGAAAGCCCTGAGTGGGAGGGTCCCTTTTATTGCCAGCCAAGCAGTATCCTGATGCTTATCGGTCAGGGCCAGTGATGTGGTGATCTGCCAGACATAGCTGGCCATCGCCTCATGATATCTCCTGATCAGGTCAGTCCTCTCCCGCTTTCGAACTGTTTCTGTATAATTGCAAGTTGTTGTGGGCTGAGGTGCATCACTGACACTTGTGTTTTGTTTCTGCCTACAGTCACCAAAAACAAGTCAGACTTCTGCTATAATAGCCCAGGTGACTAATGTTTCTTTACTCAGGATAATTAATGACTGGAACAGGTTGCCAAAGGAGAGTGCTTGAAGGCAGGAAGCTAGACTCATTCATAAAGCAGTTTGACGCTGTGACGGGGGGACGGTAATCTTCTTCATCCAATCCACAGTCCTTAGAGTCAAAACCTTCCCTTGATGTATCACAGCTCTCTAACTACTGGCCCATCTCCAACCTCCCTTTTCTGTCCAAGGTGCTTGACAGAGTGTTTACCTCCACTGCACAGAAACTGCTCTGGTCAAGGTCACAGATGATATCCTGACCATTTGTGACCAGGTTCCCTCTACCTCCTCGTCCTCCTTGATCTATCCACCGCCTTTGATACCGTAGACCATTCACTCCACTGCCTCCGCACGCACCTCAACCTTCAAAGTTCCGTCCTTGATTGGATCAGGTCCTATCTTTGCCTCTGCACTTCGTCTCTGCCAATGGAGTTTCCTTCAGGCCCCACACCGTCTCGTGCGGCGTTTCTCATGGCTCTGTCCTCGGTTCCCTCCACTTCGCTCTCTGCATGCTCCCCCTCGGTGACATCATCCACAGCATGGGGTAAATTTCCACATGTACGTGGATGACACCCAGCTCTCCCTCTGTGCCTCCACCCTCAACTCCAGGAATACCGGAGTCCTGACAGACTGCCTATCCAACATCAAGTCCTGGTCAAGAGACAACTTTCTTCAGCTCAACGTCAACAAGACCGAGGCCCTCCTGATTGGCTCACGTCAGCGCTTTTGCACCTTGGGTGCTGGCAGTATCAGCATCCACAGCTGCACGCTCCACCTCACAAAGCCAGTCAAGAACCTGAGTGTCTTGTTTGACTCTGAACTGTCTGTTCTTCCCTCACATCCACTCAATGATAAGTATTGCCTTTCACCACCTCCACAACATTGCCAAACTCCACCACTGCCTCATCCCTCAGGCTGCCAAAACTCTCAACCATACATTCGTCACATCAAGGCTTGACTGTGGAAACTCTCACCTTGTCGGCCTTCCCAACTCTTCCATTCACAAGGTGCAGATCATCCAAACCTCTGCAGGTCGTGTCCTCTCCTGCACTCGGCTCCATGACCCCACATTAGCTCAGCTCCATTGGCTCCCCTTCCACCAGAGGATAGAATTCAAGGTCCTCGTCCTCACTTTCAAGGCCATTCATGGCCTTACCCCCTCCTAACTATCCGACCTGCTGACTCCCTACCAACCTGCCCACTCCCTGTGTTCAGCGGGCTCCGGTCTGCTCCGTGTCTCGAACATGACCTGCCATACCATCAGTAGCCGGGCTTTCAGCATCTCTGCCCCCACATTGTGGAACTCCATCCCACAGTCATTCTGCCATAATTCTTGCCTTGCCTCCTTCAATCCGGTCTCAAGACCCTACTTTTCTACCGTGCCTTCAGCTGCCCTCCCACCTACCCACCTCCCTGCATCCCTATGTCCCTTCCTACACGGTCGGAACCCAACCCTGACTGTTCAGCGCCTTGGCAAAATTGTCTGGCCCAGACCTCGACTGCAAGAAAGCCCTGAGGGGGAGGGTCCCTTTTATTGCCAGCCAAGCAGTATCCTGATGCTTGTCGGTCAAGGCCGGTGATGTGGTGATCTGCCAGACATAGCTGGCCATCGCCTCATGATATCTCATGATCAGGTCAGTCCTCTCCCGCTTTCGAATTGTTTCTGTATAATTGCAAGTTGTTGTGGGCTGAGGTGTATCACTGACACTTGTGTTTTGTTTCTGCCTACAGTCACCAAAAACAAGTCACACTTCTGCTACAATAGCCCAGGTGACTAACTGTGTCTTTACTCAAGATAATTAATGACTGGAACAGGTTGCCAAAGGAGAGTGCTTGAAGGCAGGATGCTAGACTCATTTGAAAAGCAGTTTGACGCTGTGACGGGGGGATGGTAATCTTCTTCATCCAATCCACAGTCCTTATAGTCAAAACCTTCTCTTGATTTATCACGGCTCTCCAACTACCGGCCCATCTCCAACCTCCCTTTTCTGTCCAAGGTCCTTGAAAGAGTATTTACTTCCACTGCACATAAACTGCTCTGGTCAAGGTCACAGATGATATCCTGACCATTTGTGACCAGGTTCCCTCTACCTCCTCGTCCTCCTTGATCTATGATACCACAGACCGTTCACTCCACTGCCTCCGCACGCACCTCAACCTTCAAAGTTCCGTCCTTGATTGGTTCAGGTCCTATATTTGCCTCTGCACTTCGTCTCTGCCAACGGAGTTTCGTTCAGGCCCCACACCGTCTCGTGCGGCGTTTCTCGGCTGTGTCCTCGGTTCCCTCCACTTCGCTCTCTACATGCTCCCCCACGGTGACATCATCCACAGGATGCGGTAAATTTCCACATGTACGTGGATGACACCCAGTAACCCTCTGCGCCTCCACCCTCAACTCCAGGAATACCGGAGTCCTGACAGACTGCCTATCCAACATCAAGTCCTGGACAAGGGACAACTTTTTTCAGCTCAACGTCAACAAGACTAAGGCCCTCCTGATTGGCTCACGTCAGCGCTTTTGCACCTTGGGTGCTGGCAGTATCAGCATCCACAGCTGCACGCTCCACCTCACAAAGCCAGTCAAGAACCTGAGTGTCTTGTCTGACTCTGAACTGTCCTTTCTTCCCTCACATCCACTCAATTATCAGTATTGCTTTTCACCACCTCCACAACATTGCCAAACTCCACCACTGCCTCATCCCTCCGGCTGCCAAAACTCTCAACCATACATTCATCACATCAAGGCTTGACTGTGGAAACTCTCACCTTGTCGGCCTTCCCAACTCTTCCATTTACAAGGTGCAGATCATCCAAACCTCTGCAGGCCGTGTCCTCTCCTGCACTAGCCTCCATGACCCCACACTAGCTCAGCTCCATTGGCTCCCCATCCACCAGAGGATAGAATTCAAGGTCCTCGTCCTCACTTTCAAGGCCATTCATGGCCTTACGCCCTCCTAACTATCCGACCTGCTGACTCCCTGCCAACCTGCCCACTCCCTGTGTTCAGCAGGCTGCGGTCTGCTCCATGTCTCCCACACGACCTGCCATACCATCAGTAGCCGGGCTTTCAGCTTCTCTGCCCCCACATTGTGGAACTCCATCCCACAGTCCTTCTGCCTTAATTCTTGCCTTGCCTCCTTCAATCCGGTCTCAAGACCCTACTTTTCTACCGTGCCTTCAGCTGCCCTCCCACCTATCCACCTCCCTGCATCCCTATGTCCCTTCCTACGCGCTCGGAACCCAACCCTGACTGTCCAGCGCCTTGGTAACATTGACTGGCCCAGACCTTGACTGCATGAAAGCCCTGAGTGGGAGGGTCCCTTTTATTGCCAGCCAAGCAGTATCCTGATGCTTGTCGGTCAGGGCCGGTGATGTGGTGATCTGCCAGACATAGCTGGCCATCGCCTCATGATATCGCCTGATCAGGTCAGTCCTCTCCCGGTTTCGAACTGTTTCTGTATAATTGCAAGTTGTTGTGTGCTGAGGTGCATCACTGACACTGGTGTTTTGTTTCTGCCTGCAGTCACCAAAAACAAGACAGACTTCTGCTATAATAGCCCAGGTGACTAATGTTTCTTTACTCAGGATAATTAATGACTGGAACAGGTTGCCAAAGGAGAGTGCTTGAAGCCAGGATGCTGGACTCAATAATAAAGCAGATTGACACTGTGACGGGGGGACTGTAATCTTCTTCATCCAATCCACAGTCCTTAGAGTCTAAACCTTCCCTTGATGTATCACAGCTCTCTAACTACCGTTCCATCTCCAACCTCCCTTTTCTGTCCAAGGTCCTTGAAAGAGTCTTTACCTCCACTGCACAGAAACTGCTCTGGTCAAGGTCACAGATGATATCCTGACCATTTGTGACCAGGTTCCCTCTACCTCCTCGTCCTCCTTTATCTATCCACCACCATTGATACCGTAGACCATTCATTCCACTGCCTCCGCACGCACCTTAACCTTCAATGTTCTGTCCTTGATCAGTTCAGGTCCTATCTTTGCCTCTGTACTTCATCTCTGCGTGCGGTGTTTCTCAGGGCTCTGTCCTTGGTTCCCTCCACTTCGCTCTCTACATGCTCCCCCTCGGTGACATCATCCACAGGATGTGGTAAATTTCCACATGTACGTGGATGACACCCAGTTCTCCCTCCTTCAAGGTCCTCGTCCTCACTTTCAAGGCCATTCATGGCCTTACGCCCTCCTAACTATCCGACCTGCTGACTCCCTACCAACTTGCCCACTCCCTGTGTTCAGCGGGCTCCGGTCTGCTCCGTGTCTCCCACACAACCTGCCATACCATCAGTAGCCGGGCTTTCAGCTTCTCTGCCCCCACATTGTGGAACTCCATCCCACAGTCCTTCTGCCTTAATTCATGCCTTGCCTCCTTCAATCAGTTTTTCAGATTGGAGGGAAGTGAGCAGTGGTGTGCCACAGGGATCAGTTTTGGGACCATTGCTGTTTGTAATCTACATCAATGATCTGGACTTGGGTGTACGGAGTACAGTTTCCAAGTTTGCAGATGACACTAAGTTAGGGAGAATAGTAAACAGTGAGGAGGACAGTCGCCATCTGCAAGAGGATATAGACAAATTGGTAAAGTGGGCAGACACATGGCAGATGAAGTTTAATGCAGAGAAGTGTGAGGTGATGCATTTTGGGAGAAGAAATGAAGGGAGGCAATATAGGCTAGATAGTACAATTTTAAATGGTGTAAAGGAACAGAGAGACCTGGGGATTTGTGTTAGTGACTCGTTGAAGGTGGCAGGACAGGTAGACAAGGCTGTTAAGAAGGCAGATGGGATACTAGGCTTTATAAATAGGGGTATAGAGTACAAAAGTCAGGAAGTGCTGACTAACCTCTATAGGACTTTGGTGAGGCCTCAGCTGGAATACTGTGTTCAATTCTGGTCACCACACTACAGAAAGGATGTGAAGGCATTGGAAAGGGTACAACGAAGATTTACTAGGATGGTGCCAGGATTGAGGGACTTCAGCTATGAGGAGAGGCTAGATAGGCTAGGGTTATTCTCTCTGGAGCAGAGAAGATTGAGGGGAGACCTAATAGAGGTTTATAAGATCATGAGGGGTTTCGACAGGGCAAATAGAGAAAAACTATTTCCACTCGTGGGTGAATCTGTGACTCGTGGTCACAGATTTAAAATAGTTTCAAGGCGAAGTAGAGGGGAGCTGAGGAGAATTTTTTTTGCTCAGCGAGTTGTTCGAATCTGGAATGCATTGCCTGAAAAGGTGGTGGAGGCTGATTCGATAACAACTTTTAAAAGGGAATTAGATCTTTATTTAGGGAGAACGGGTCTATTAGGCTATGGGGAGCGGGCAGGGCAGTGGGATTGAATCGCTCTTTTCAAAGAGCCGGCACAGACTAGATGGGCCGAATGGCCTCCTTTTGTGCCGTAAAATTCTATGAATCTATGAATCTATGAATCCAGTCTCAAGAACCTACTTTTCTACCGTGCCTTCAGCTGCCCTCCCACCTATCCACCTCCCTGCATCCCTATGTCCCTTCCTACGCGCTCGGAACCCAACCCTGACTTCAGCGCCTTGGCAACATTGACTGGCCCAGACCTCGACTGCATGAAAGCCCTGAGTGGGATGGTCCCTTTTATTGCCAGCCAAGCAGTATCCTGGTGCTTGTCGGTCAGGGCCGGTGATGTGGTGATCTGCCAGACATAGCTGGCCATCGCCTCATGATATCTCCTGTTCAGGTCAGTCCTCTCCCGCTTTCGAACTGTTTCTGTATAATTGCAAGTTGTTGTGGGCTGAGGTGTAACACTGACACTTGTGTTTTGTTTCTGCCTACAGTCACCAAAAACAAGTCAGACTTCTTCTATAATAGCCCAGGTGACTAATATTTCTTTACTCAGGATAATTAATGACCGGAACAGGTTGCCAAAGGAGATTGCTTGAAGCCAGGATGCTAGACTGATTCATAAAGCAGTTTGACGCTGTGACGGGGGGACGGTAATCTTCTTCATCCAATCCACAGTCCTTAGAGTCAAAACCTTCCCTTGATGTATCACAGCTCTCTAACTACCGGCCCATCTCCAACCTCCCTTTTCTGTCCAAGGTCCTTGAAAGAGTCTTTACCTCCACTGCACAGAAACTGCTCTGGTCAAGGTCACAGATCATATCCTGACCATTTGTGACCAGGTTCCCTCTACCTCCTCGTCCTCCTTGATCTATCCACCGCCTTTGATACCGCAGACCATTCACTCCACTGCCTCCGCACGCACCTCAACCTTCAAGGTTCCGTCCTTGATTGGTTCAGGTCCTATCTTTGCCTCTGCACTTCGTCTCTGCCAACGGAGTTTCCTTCAGGCCCCACACCGTCTCGTGCGGCGTTTCTCAGGGCTCTGTCCTCGGTTCCCTCCACTTCGCTCTCTACATGCTCCCCCTCGGTGACATCATCCACAGGATGCAGTAAATTTCCACAGGTACGTGGATGACACCCAGCTCTCCCTCTGCGCCTCCACCCTCAACTGCAGGAATACCGGAGTCCTGACAGACTGCCTATCCAACATCAAGTCCTGGACAAGGGACAACTTTCTTCAGCTCAACGTCAACAAGACCGAGGCCCTCCTGATTGGCTCACGTCAGCGCTTTTGCACCTTGGGCGCTGGCAGTATGAGCATCCACAGCTGCACGCTCCACCTCACAAAGCCAGTCAAGAACCTGAGTGTCTTGTTTGACTCTGAACTGTCCTTTCTTCCCTCACATCCACTCAATGGTCAGTATTGCTTTTCACCACCTCCACAACATTGCCAAACTCCACCACTGCCTCATCCCTCAGGCTGCCAAAACTCTCAAGCATAGATTGGTCACATCAAGGCTTGACTGTGGAAACTCTCACCTTGTCAGCCTTCCCAACTCTTCCATTCACAAGGTGCAGATCATCCAAACCTCTGCAGGTCGTGTCCTCTCCTGCACTAGGCTCCATGACCCCACACGAGTTTAGCTCCATTGGCTCCCCATCCACCAGAGGATAGAATTCAAGGTCCTCGTCCTCACTTTCAAGGCCATTCATGGCCTTACCCCCTCGTATCTATCTGACCTGCTGACTCCCTACCAACCTGCCCACTCCCTGTGTTCAGCGGGCTCCGGTCTGCTCCGTGTCTCCCACACAACCTGCCATACCATCAGTAGCCGGGCTTTCAGCTTCTCTGCCCCCACATTGTGGAACTCCATCCCACAGTCCTTCTGCCTTAATTCATGCCTTGCCTCCTTCAATCCAGTCTCAAGACCCTACTTTTCTACCGTGCCTTCAGCTGCCCTCCCACCTATCCACCTCCCTGCATCCCTATGTCCCTTCCTACGCGCTCGGAACCCAACCCTGACTGTTCAGCGCCTTGGCAACATTGACTGGCCCAGACCTCGACTGCATGAAAGCCCTGAGTGGGAGGGTCCCTTTTATTGCCAGCCAAGCAGTATCCTGATGCTTGTCGGTCAGGGCCGGTGATGTGGTGATCTGCCAGACATAGCTGGCCATCGCCTCATGATATCTCCTGTTCAGGTCAGTCCTCTCCCGCTTTCGAACTGTTTCTGTATAATTGCAAGTTGTTGTGGGCTGAGGTGTAACACTGACACTTGTGTTTTGTTTCTGCCTACAGTCACCAAAAACAAGTCAGACTTCTTCTGTAATAGCCCAGGTGACTAATGTTTCTTTACTCAGGATAATTAATGACTGGAACAGGTTGCCAAAGGAGAGTGCTTGAAGCCAGGATGCTAGACTCATTCATAAAGCAGTTTGACGCTGTGAAGGGGGGACGGTAATCTTCTTCATCCAATCCACAGTCCTTAGAGTCAAAACCTTCCCTTGATGTATCATTGCTCTCTAACTACCGGCCCATCTCCAACCTCCCTTTTCTGTCCAAGGTCCTTGAAAGAGTCTTTACCTCCACTGCACAGAAACTGCTCTGGTCAAGGTCACAGATGATATCCTGACCATTTGTGACCAGGTTCCCTCTACCTCCTCGTCCTCCTTGATCTATCCACCGCTTTTGATACCGCAGACCATTCACTCCACTGCCTCCGCACACACCTCAACCTTCAAGGTTCCGGCCTTGATTGGTTCAGGTCCTATCTTTGCCTCTGCACTTCGTCTCTGCCAACGGAGTTTCCTTCAGGCCCCACACCGTCTCGTGCGGCGTTGCTCAGGGCTCTATCCTCGGTTCCCTCCACTTCGCTCTCTGCATGCTCCCCCTCGGTGACATCATCCACAGGATGTGGTAAATTTCCACATGTACGTGGATGACACCCAGCTCTCCCTCTGCGCCTCCACCCTCAACTGCAGGAATACCGGAGTTCTGACAGACTGCCTATCCAACATCAAGTCCTGGACAAGGGACAACTTTCTTCAGCTCAACGTCAACAAGACCGAGGCCCTCCTGATTGGCTCACGTCAATGCTTTTGCAACTTGGGCGCTGGCAGTATGAGCATCCACAGCTGCACGCTCCACCTCACAAAGCCAGTCAAGAACCTGAGTGTCTTGTTTGACTCTGAACTGTCCTTTCTTCCCTCACATCCACTCAATGGTCAGTATTGCTTTTCACCACCTCCACAACATTGCCAAACTCCACCACTGCCTCATCCCTCAGGCTGCCAAAACTCTCAACCATACATTCGTCACATCAAGGCTTGACTGTGGAAACTCTCACCTTGTCAGCCTTCCCAACTCTTCCATTCACAAGGTGCAGATCATCCAAACCTCTGCAGGTCGTGTCCTCTCCTGCACTAGGCTCCATGACCCCACACTAGCTCAGCTCCATTGGCTCCCCATCCACCAGAGGATAGAATTCAAGATCCTCGTCCTCACTTTCAAGGCCATTCATGGCCTTACCCCCTCCTATCTATCCGACCTGCTGACTCCCTTCCAACCTGCCCACTCCCTGTGTTCAGCGGGCTCCGGTCTGCTCCGTGTCTCCCACACAACATGCCATACCATCAGTAGCCGGGCTTTCAGCTTCTCTGCCCCCACATTGTGGAACTCCATCCCACAGTCCTTCTGCCTTAATTCATGCCTTGCCTCCTTCAATCCAGTCTCAAGACCCTACTTTTCTACCGTGCCTTCAGCTGCCCTCCCACCTATCCACCTCCCTGCATCCCTATGTCCCTTCCTACGCGCTCGGAACCCAACCCTGACTGTTCAGCGCCTTGGCAACATTGACTGGCCCAGACCTCGACTGCATGAAAGCCCTGAGTGGGAGGGTCCCTTTTATTGCCAGCCAAGCAGTATCCTGATGCTTGTCGGTCAGGGCCGGTGATGTGGTGATCTGCCAGACATAGCTGGCCATCGCCTCATGATATCTCCTGTTCAGGTCAGTCCTCTCCCGCTTTCGAACTGTTTCTGTATAATTGCAAGTTGTCGTGGGCTGAGGTGTAACACTGACACTTGTGTTTTGTTTCTGCCTACAGTCACCAAAAACAAGTCAGACTTCTTCTATAATAGCCCAGGTGACTAATGTTTCTTTACTCAGGATAATTAATGACTGGAACAGGTTGCCAAAGGAGAGTGCTTGAAGCCAGGATGCTAGACTCATTCATAAAGCAGTTTGACGCTGTGACGGGGGGACGGTAATCTTCTTCATCCAATCCACAGTCCTTAGAGTCGAAACCTTCCCTTGATGTATCACAGCTCTCTAACTACCGGCCCATCTCCAACCTCCCTTTTCTGTCCAAGGTCCTTGAAAGAGTCTACCTCCACTGCACAGAAACTGCTCTGGTCAAGGTCACAGATGATATCCTGACCATTTGTGACCAGGTTCCCTCTACCTCCTCGTCCTCCTTGATCTATCCACCGCCTTTGATACCGCAGACCATTCACTCCACTGCCTCCGCACGCACCTCAACCTTCAAAGTTCCGTCCTTGATTGGTTCAGGTCCTATCTTTGCCTCTGCACTTCGTCTCTGCCAACGGAGTTTCCTTCAGGCCCCACACCGTCTCGTGCGGCGTTGCTCAGGGCTCTATCCTCGGTTCCCTCCACTTCGCTCTCTACATGCTCCCCCTCGGTGACATCATCCACAGGATGTGGTAAATTTCCACATGTACGTGGATGACACCCAGCTCTCCCTCTGCGCCTCCACCCTCAACTCCAGGAATACCGGAGTTCTGACAGACTGCCTATCCAACATCAAGTCCTGGACAAGGGACAACTTTCTTCAGCTCAACGTCAACAAGACCGAGGCCCTCCTGATTGGCTCACGTCAGCGCTTTTGCACCTTGGGCTCTGGCAGTATGAGCATCCACAGCTGCACGCACCACCTCACAAAGCCAGTCAAGAACCTGAGTGTCTTGTTTGACTCTGAACTGTCCTTTCTTCCCTCACATCCACTCAATGGTCAGTATTGCTTTTCACCACCTCCACAACATTGCCAAACTCCACCACTGCCTCATCCCTCAGGCTGCCAAAACTCTCAACCATACATTCGTCACATCAAGGCTTGACTGTGGAAACTCTCACCTTGTCAGCCTTCCCAACTCTTCCATTCACAAGGTGCAGATCATCCAAACCTCTGCAGGTCGTGTCCTCTCCTGCACTAGGCTCCATGACCCCACACTAGCTCAGCTCCATTGGCTCCCCATCCACCAGAGGATAGAATTCAAGATCCTCGTCCTCACTTTCAAGGCCATTCATGGCCTTACCCCCTCCTATCTATCCGACCTGCTGACTCCCTACCAACCTGCCCACTCCCTGTGTTCAGCAGGCTCCGGTCTGCTCCGTGTCTCCCACACAACCTGCCATACAATCAGTAGACGGGCTACTCTGCCCCCACATTGTGGAACTCCATCCCACAGTCCTTCTGCCTTAACTCTTGCCTTGCCTTGCCTCCTTCAATCCAGTCTCAAGACCCTACTTTTCTACCGTGCCTTCAGCTGCCCTCCCACCTATCCACCTCCCTGTATCCCTATGTCCCTTCCTCATGCTCGTAACCCAACCCTGACTATTGAGCGCCTTGGCAACATTGACTGGCCGAGACCTCGACTGCATGAAAACCCTGAGGGGGAGGGTCCCTTTTATTGCCAGCCATGCAGTATCCTGATGCTTGTCGGTCAGGGCCGGTGATGTGGTGATCTGCCAGACATAGCTGGCCATCGCCTCATGATATCGCCTGATCAGGTCAGTCCTCTCCCGCTTTCGAACTGTTTCTCTATACTTGCAAGTTGTTGTAGGCTGAGGTGTATCACTGACACTGGTGTTTTGTTTCTGCCTACAGTCACCAAAAACAAGTGAGACTTCTTCTATAATGGACCAGGTGACTAACTTTTTCTTTACTCAAGATAATTAATGACTGGAACAGGTTGCCAAAGGAGAGTGCTTGAAGCCAGGATGCTAGACTCATTCATAAAGCAGTTTGATGCTGTAATGGCGGGATAGTCACCTCATTCATCCAATCCACAGAATTTGTAGTGATTACTTCCCAATTTTTAATGTTACATTTTTCTTAATTCTCCATTAATTTTCAGAGACACTTTCTCTAATGACCAATTCCTTCCCTGCATGAGCCAAAAGAAAAAAAGAATTTAGATGCTCAATCCACGACTGTTTGGGGGGACACTGCTGCGCACGATCGGTTATTGAATAACAGTGTAATAATCAAATTTTTCTTTGAGTTCTACTTGTAATAAATGTGCAATTTCATATTGGGAAATGTCTATTCAAGTTGTTGGTTGTTGGAAAATAGTTGGCTACTTGAACATGTAGGAAAGTGTCTGGAATTAGGAGAATTAAACTCGTAAAAATTAATTCACAGAACGTTAACAAAAATGGAACATGGAAAACTGGGAAGTATTTCCATTTTTGTTAACATTTTGTGAATTAGTTTTAACGCATACAATTCTTCTGTTTTCAACCAATTTTCTGCTTGTTCAAATAGCTGATTTGAACAGAAACATTATGTAAAGTTACAGAAACCACCAGCTTTCGTAGCGTGGATACTGAACCTTCTGTTTGTTTTTGCCGACAATCACAATAAAAACATCAGACTTCTATTCCATCAACCCAGGTGACTTTTTTTTGCACCGAGGGTAATTAACGACTGGAACAGATTGCCAAGGAGGCAAGAACGCTAGATTAGTTTAAAAAGCACTTTGATGCTGAGTTGGTGGACAGTAGGGGGTGGGGTGGGTGATCTGGAAAATGAGATCGAATGGGCTGAAGGGCCTTCTTCATCCAAACCGATCTTGTGATCTACAATATTTAGTTTTTAATGGTACATTTGTCTTTCAATTAATGTTCAGAGCCATTTTTCAAACTATCAGATTTCTTCCCTAAAGAGACAATTAAACACTGGGTCAATGTCAACTAATGGTGCAGCTCAATTCTGGCAGTAGATTTGTGTTGTTTGGTTACACAGTAGTGTTAAACCTTTCACATGCCATTCTTTCCCCTGCCACGTTTCCCACTCTCTGCTTGGGATTTGAAAACAGCTTGTTTTGAAAATGAGAGAATAACATGTAGTTGCAGAGGGACACTAAACCTTCTGTTTTGTTTCTGCTACAGTCAGATAAAGCGAATCAGGATTCTGTTAATCAATCCAGGGCACTTACTTATTTTTAACTAGTTTAACAACTGGAACAGGTTAGAAAGGAGGTGGTTGAGGCTAGTACACTGGACTTATTTAAAAAAGCAGATTCTATGTTGAGTTGATAGGAGGGCGGGTGATGTGGGAGGGTGATATTGAAGGGTGATATATGGATGCATGTTGTTGTGATCATTTACAGTATTTGTATTTAATACATCTCAGTTTGTAATGTTCCATTTTTGTTAACTTTCTGTGAATTAGTTTTATCGAGTTCAATTCTTATATTTCCAGACACGTTTCTACTTCTTCAAATAGCGAATTATTTTTCACAAAGAGAAACATTATATTGAGTTACAAACCACCAGATCGTTTTAATACTGTAATATTGGCCCTTTTGTCAAAGATATGTTGCTGGTATTCTCTCACTTCCATTTATTCTCTTTGATTCCCTATTCTATTTGTGCCCATTTTACCTTTATCATAGTTTGAAGACAGGTTTGAATGGGTTGGAAATCATTGTTAAATTAGTGGTAAAAACGTGTACTTTCTCCTGCTTCCGCTGAATGGAAATTGTAAACTCTCATTTCATGAAGTTTTATAAAATTGCTTTGCCCATTGTGTTGTTACTACCCGGAGAAATGTAGCGGAATGTCACCTATAGCATATGATATGGAAATATGCACTTAATGTACATGTTTTAGCTGTTTATCCGTGAAATTTATGCTTAGACTGTCACTAAAAATGCTTTGTTTCCTCCACCAGATTCCAGTTTCCTCCAGTCAGATTTCCAGTAAATAATCATTTAAAATTGTAAACATTTGACCTTTTTGCTCATTTCCTCCCATGTTTTTCTAGGGACTTTTTTCTAGTTGCTCCAAAGCCTGATTGGGGAGGCAATGAAAGCCTGAGTTTGGTTGTGGTTTTAATTTACCGCAGCAAAGCAACACAATTCTGAAGACACTTTATTATGCATTGGTTAATATGGTACTATGGTTGGCCTATGAATTTGTACATCAACGGCCAACACATTTACCTGGGATTCAGTTGCCATTGTGCCCCTTTCCTCTCAAACTCTGTATCAAAATTTACAAAACATTGAATTTCAGAAAATATTTTACTGTGATCACTGAAATATTGTTTTTGTTCCAACAGCAGAGAAGGAGCAGTGAATCTCTTTATTCTTCAGAGGTGATTTATTTGAATCATACTTTGCATCTTTAACAGTTTAAGCTTGTCATCTATTTCAGCTGCTTTTGTGTTTGTTCCAATATCTGATTACTTCACTGCAGAGCCAATTGAACACTGTAAGATCATTGGTTTTAATATAAAGCTATCACATTAGCCCAACCCTTCCTTGTAGATTATGGTGTGATGTCATTTACAGTGATTGTGCCAGATCCATGCATGATATGCTGCACATCTGCACAAACATCATACTCTCTGGGTCAACTGGCATTGAATGTTTTCAGTTAGCACACTGACTTGGACGAATTCTGTCCCTCTGATTCCTGACCATCCCTCTATATCCCATTAATAATGATTCGAAGATTGTCTTAGATATTTTTATATATATATATATTAGAGAACGGCGATATATCGGTATATCGCTAAAACCCGATATGATTTTCATATCGATATGCCGATATAGACATTTTAAAATACCGATATATCGAAAAACGATATATTGAGGTAAAAAATCGGGATGCGAGCACAATCAACTACAAGACCCAGAATGCTCATCTCTATACACAATGCACAGACCGAGGTGCAAAGCCGCCATCTTGTATTCATAGTCCTCGAATACAATATACAGGTATGCAAGGGGTGGGGGGAGAGAGACGGCTGTGGGTGGGGGGGGTGAGGGGGAGAGAGACTGCTGGGGGGGGTGAGGGGAGAGAGACGGCTGGGGAGGGGGAGAGAGACGGCTGGGGGGAGGGGGAGATAGACAGCTGGGGGGGGAGAGGTGTAGAGAGACGGCTGGGGGGGGGAGAGGGAGAGAGAGACGGCTGGGGGGGGGAGGAGAGGGGGAGAGACGGCTGGGGGGAGGAGAGGGGAGAGAGACGGCTGGGGTGATGAGAGGGGAGAGAGATGGCTGGGGGGAGGGGAGAGAGACGGCTGGGGGGGTGGGGGGGGAAAGAGACGGCTGTGGGGGAGAGGGGGAGAGAGACGGCTGGGGGGGAGAGGGTGAGAGAGATGGCTGGGGGGGAGAGGGGGAGAGAGATGGCTGGGGGGGAGAGGGGGAGAGAGACGGCTGGGGGGGGAAGGAGAGGGGGAGAGAGACGGCTGGGGGGGGAAGGAGAGGGGGAGAGAGACGGCTGGGGGGGGAGGGAGAGAGAGGGAGAGAGACGGCTGGGGGGGGAGGGAGAGAGAGACGGCGGGGGGGGGGGAGGAGAGGGGGGAGAGAGACGGCTGGGAGGAGGGGGAGAGAGACGGCTGGGGGGGGAGGGGGGGGAAAGAGATGGCTGGGGGGGGAGAGAGACGGCTGGGGGGGGAGAGAGACGGCTGGGGGGGGGAGGAGAGGGGGAGAGAGACGGCTGGGGGGGGAGGGGAGAGAGAGACGGCGGGGGGGGGGGGGAGAGGAGAGGGGGAGAGAGACGGCTGGCGGGAGGGGGAGAGAGACGGCTGGGGGGAGGGGGAGAGAGACGGCTGGGGGAAGGGGGAGAGAGACGGCTGGGGGGGGAGGGAGAGAGAGACGGCGGGGGGGGGGGGAGAGAGAGACGGCGGGGGGTGGGAGGAGAAGAGAAGAGACGGCTGGGGGGGGGTGGTGGGGGAGAGACGACGACGGGGGTGGGGGGGAGAGACGGGGTGGATGTGATAATATACAGATAGATAGAGATGGGGGGGGATGTGAGAGAGGAGAGAGACATAGAGAGACACAGACAGAAAAACACAGAGATGGAGAGAGTGAGAGACACAGAGAGAGAAAGATATTTACCTCCTGAGAAGATAGGCCCGGAATGCGCGCGCACTCCGATGCGCGCGCGCGCATGCGCAGTACGATAAAACGGAAAGTATCGGTATTTCGGTATATCTCGATATGAGCCAACCGATATATCCATATCTGGAAAATTCCCATATCGCCGTTCCCTAATATATATATATATTACTAGCCATACCTGTTGCAGCTGACTTGCAACCAAAGGATCCAATATGAAACGTAGATTGACACACAAGCAGACATCTTTTTCTATACTCATCTGGGAGGACTCAGTGGGAGGACTCAGTGCTTCAAAAATGTCTGGTTGTTGTCATGGCTTAGCTTTGTCTGTGTTCTTTATTTTGTTCCCGCTGCCTGGCTACGTAGTGCCACTTTGACTCGGCAGCCACCAGGTGTAACTGCAGCGCAAAGCGTAAAACTGAAAATAACTCAGAAACGATAGGAGACATATATGCCCATGTCACTTCCAGTTACAAGATATTTCTGATGAGAAGTGAATCATGTTTCTACATCAATCGGTTATTGAGATCCTTCTTGAAGTGCAGACAGACATTGTTTTATTAGGATTGGTTAGTTGGTTAACCAACCGCTTGTCATGCTGATGGTAATCAGTCCATAACAACATCCTCTATCCAAACAACATCCTTTTTATCTGTAAACAGGGCTCTTTCTGCCTCCTCATCCTCCTTGATCTTTCTGCCACTTTCAACACAGTCAACGTAGCCATCCTCCTCCATTTCATCTTCTCCCTCATCTACATTAGTAGGAATGCACTTGCATGGTTCAAGTTCAACTTAATCAAGCACCTCCATTTCATCTTGGCAAATGGTTTCTCCCCCCACCCGGTCACTTAAGGGGTACCTCAGTGCTCCATCCTTGACCCTCCTTTCATTGACCCTCCTTGACCCTCCATCCTTGACCCTCCTATATGCTCCCTGTGGGCGATGTCATCCGCAGTAAATTTCCACATGTATGTGGATGACACATAAATCTACTTTGTCTCCTCTTGGTCTGCCAATGTTCTGTCAGCTTGTCTGGCAGACATCATTGCCTGGATTAGTGCAAGCTTCCTCCAGCTGAATGTGGACAACAAGGAAGCCATTCTCTTTGGTACCCGTTAATATCTTCACTCTTGTGGATCTAAACTCCTCAATCTTCCGGGCTCTCACTCAGACTCACCGAACCAGTATGCACCCTGAGCGTTTGGTTCAACCTCCAGCTGTCCTTCCTTCCCAACATCCAGTCGCTGACTAGGACCGCCTTCTTCCACTTCCACCACATTGCCCACCTCTGACCAAACCTTACCCCAAATGCAAACCCACCTTACCTTACCCCAAATGGATTACTCCCTTTACGTACTCCTTGCCGGTCTCCCCAGCTCCCCTATTCAAAAGATCCAGCTCATTCAGAAATCTGCTGCCCGCATACTGACCCACTGATATTTTAGTGGTTACCAAACTTCATACTCACATCTCACCAGTTCTGGCTCCCCATTACCAAATGGATCGACTTCAACATGCTCACATGTTGAAATCCCTTCACTCTCTAGCACCTCCCTATCTCTCTGACCTCCTCAATCACGGTGCCTCCGCTCGACTGACATGGTCTCCTTCTCATCCCTCGCACCCGCTGCCCCACCGTCAGAGGTCCCGCTTTCAGCCACTCACCCAAGAACTCTAGAACACTCCTCAGTCCCTCCATCTCTCCTGCCCCCTCCCGCCCCCCCCCCCCCCCCTCCTTTTCCAAGTACTGCCTGAAAACCTTCCTCTTCAACTGGATTTCCAGCAACCTTCTCCCCCCACCACCAGAGTCAGTCAACTGCTGTTAACCGCACAGAAGTGGAGGGGGCTATAGAAGTGCACATTGTTATAACAGATCAAAGCTGAGGTGCATCAACGTATCAAATGCAAGTGGTAATGATTATTAGTAGTAGCAGTAATGTGTTATTCAGAAAATATTTATATGGTTTACTAGTTTATCAATTTATATAGTTGGTATTAATGTTTAGAAAAGCATTAATACAATGTTTTTTCTGCCAACAGTCTTTTTCACATTTTAGTTCTATGTCACGTCCCCAGGTGATGTGTTATTTACATTTAGAGTTTTCAGCTTTAACAATAAGGACATGAACTATTTATACTAAGAAATTATGCGAAGAGTAGGCACTAAAAATATTTTCTTCATCCAGCAGACAGAATCCCGTAGAAGTTCCACTTCACAAGGGAAGGTGACGTGTTATTTGCATTTATATTTTCCAACTTTAACAGTTCACTTCTTCCTCCATTTCCTTCCAACCTCTTCTATTTACTCAAATATTGATGACTTCACTGCAGAGACACTAAACACTATGTTTGACTATTTCTTTGATACTAAACAATTGTGCAGCAGAATCCTGGGAGCACTTTCTTGTAAGCATGCTCTGTGGTGTGACTGCAAACCAAGTGGTTATTTAATAATATCCATTCTACAGCCTCTAAAAGTTTGCCTACTATGGGTGATAGATTGACTGGTCTATAATTACTCTGCTTTTTGAACTAAGACATTGGCTCAGCTACCCTCCAGTCTACTGGTACAGCTTTATAGAGTCTTTGGACGTCCTCTCGATATGAAAAGCACTATACAAATGTAATTTCATTGTTATTTAATAATAAAGCATATCCAAAATATTGCAGTCAAAACATCCATTTCCTCCCCTCAGCATCTCCCCTTAATATTCTTGGAGGCTGCCGTCAGGCCCCAGTAATTTGTCCTTTTTCAGTCCATCAATTTCTTTAGCACCACTTCCTTTCCTATAGCTCTTTTAATTGCTGCACATCTTTCTCTTGTACACTCATTATGATTTTTTGTCTGTAAAAATGTAATCAAAATACTGATTGTACTCCAAAAGTCAGAAAGTGGTTGTGTTCATAAAATATAATCGTGGCATTAATCATTCTGTTTTCCCTGCCAACAGTATGAAGCAAAAAGGCAACATCATCTGAACTGGTAACATGTCATCTTGATTTAGAGTTCTCACCTTTAACAGTTCTATTTGTTTTCAACCACTCAGCCCAAATAACTAATTTCTTCTCTGCTGAGGCAATTCAACAATGTATGATTTGGGTTTCTCAACTACACTATTTCTAGCGCTTCCTCATTGATATGTATTCCATTCTGTCATTCTTTGTTCTGAAGTCTACTACCTCACACTTTGCAATGTTAAATATAATTTATTTCATCCTCAATATCCCTTTGCAAATTTCTGCTGTCCTTTTCACAATTTATTCTTCTAAGCTTCTTGTCATCAGAAATCCTTTTATGCCTATATTTTGTTTGAATAAAGGATGAAAAGCTTAGATGGCACAACTTGTCATGGTGTGTTATCAAAATGTCCCTTTGATCCCATCTATCTGCTTTGCACTTACCAACTAATTTTCTAACAATTTCACAATACAGTAGCCTTCAATTCCATATAGCTTAGTTTTAGCAAGTACTGTACTTTCTTATGTGGCAGCTTATGAAATACATTATTCAAATTGATTTAAATACTAACCATCGACCCTTCTTTATTTATCTCTGAGGTTCAGTCAAGAACTGTCAAGTATTGAATTCAGTCATAGTCATGTTATTATTTTCAATATACTCTTATCATCATATTGCTCACTATTCCTGTCTGATTAGGCCACATGTGGCCTGCTCCATTGTAGATCATAAGACACACACACTGCTTTAGAAAACGCTTCTATGCATTAAAAAAAATGCCTTTTCTACTTGCACTGCAAATCCTCATAGTCTTCGTGCAGGTTAAAACCTCCCATTATTACCACATTATTTTTCTAAGAGAACCTGATCTGTCTATGCATATTATATCCTCTGTGAATCCGGTTGCTTAAATTGTCTTGCATCTCCATTCTAGCCAAAATTAAGCCATATGGAACTCAGCTAAAGAACCTTTCTCTTCGACCGCGGCTTTGGTCACCTTTCTACACTTGGCTCGGTCCCGGGATCTGTTGTTGTGAAGTGCTCTGAGATGCCGTCCGGCGTAGAGGGCTTTATATAAATCAAAGTTGTTGCTGTTGAAGGATATTATGAATTTACATCATTCCAGAGTGTGCAAGTTGCCGGTGGGAACACCAGCATAAAACGTTTTATACAATAAGTGACCAGTTAGTAATCGTGCAAGGATGGGGAAGGTCAGCGGGGGGAAACATTAGTGAGGTGTGATATATCAATGAGCAAAGGTCCAAAGAGTGTGTGTGTAATGCTCACAGGAGTCTGCTGTTTCCCCTGCCTCTGCCCTGTTCCACTGAGTGTGGATCACTGGAAGGAGTTAAGGTTTGCTATAAAATGCGCATTGACTGACTTTAATTTCCTCCGAAATTAAAAGAAATAGTAATAATAAATTGGTCGCTGAATCCACACCTGTTTGTGGGACACAACTGTGTGCAATTGGCTGCTGCATTTTACGCACAAAAGATAGTTAATTCACTTTGTAGTACATTCTGTGAAGCACTTTGAGATATCTCAAAAACTTAATAAAGTCTATATCAAATGCAACGGTTATTATTCTTTTTATCTCTTCTAGTTTTATCTACAGTGATTCCTTTTGTTTTCAAGTAAACATTCAAATAAACTGTTCCATTCATTAATAGTGTATTTTTCCTGCTTCCTCTCAAACTCTTATATCTTTATACTGTATGTTTAGCTTTCAATTCTGCCTAAACTGTTGGCAGGTCTGTGTAAATTGGTGTAACAGCATACTCCTTCAGTTGTATTTATGCTTCTAATTCTCCATTTTATTTGTAATACTCAGAATGATAAGGTTAAGACATCTGATTTGTCTGCGTTTTTCATATAAACCATCTACATTTGAGTGTTTCGAGTTCACTAACTTTCAGTGATCTTTGATAGAACAAAATACTGCTTAACATTGCTTGTTCTCGTGTGTGGCTTCACTCTAACAAGTTATAATCTCCTGCTCCTTTGCAGATACCTGAAGAAATTATTCCTGGAGCAACATTGATGGTAAATGCTGATATCAATATTGTATTTCAAAACGTTTATTGTGGTATTATTTGATAATGTGATGTGTTTTGAGATGTCTCAAAAACATGATAAGGAGCTATATCAATGGAAAGATTATGATATTATTATTATAATTGATCATATCTATCACTGGTATTATTGTGCATTAACAATGTCCCATTGTTTATATTTACTATGACTCTTCCAGTCACATCCTGAAGATGGCTTTGTTTATGAGGTGAATGAATGTGAACTTGGCCCTGATCCTGGTTTGAAGGTCTGACTGTGACGGTCCTTCCTACATGAAATGGAGCAATGAGAAACATTTTGGTTATGTTGTTTCATAAAGTATATAAAACATTGAAGTGATTTATCAGGAGATGGTCGCTATACTCTGTATAGGTGAGCTGTACTGACTCCTTACCAACCGTATAAATAAGTTTGGGTGTTCAGTTGCATGAGCCTCTGTTTGGGGCAGGGTTTTGATCCCATCGTTTACATGACACCAGAAGAGATTACAAACAGGTGTGAAATACTCTACTGTGCCAATGATTCTGGTGGTCCAACCCATCCTTGCACAAATCAGAAAGGATGTTTGTTCTGACAACAAGATGTTTGCTTGTATAATTCTGCAGGGTAGTATGCGTGAAATTGTGACAGTGGATATTCCCGAAATGATTGTAGTGCGGGAAACTACTGATTCGATAGTTCACGATTTACGTCAAGGTCAATGGTTACGCCGCAGGCGGCTGGACGGTGCCCTCAATAGAGTTCCTGTTGGCTTTTATGAGAAGGTTTGGAAAATTTTACAAAAGGTAGGATACAAGCAAGATTGTGTTTCCCAGTACATTTTCTAAATTTACATTTCTGCCACAAAGAGCTGACTTATTTTACACCAATTATTTGTTTTTCAGTGCAGTGGACTGTCCATTGAAGGTGTCGTCCTTCCATTCTCGACAACCGAAGAGGTACATTTCTCATTTCTGTCCTTTTTTGGTGAATTGAAACTTCCAACATCAACAAAGTTAAACTGTAGTTTAAGCTTCAACAATTGGCCTCAAAACCCATCTCAAAAGATCACCCTCTTGTAAGATTTCCAATTACCTGAATAGGTATTTTTCTAGCCTCTCAGGAACTATGCAGAGCCAACTAATTGCAGGAGATTAGCCCAAGGTGACTTCCTTTTTTGGGGTTTAATATCTCCAATATACAGTGTTATTGACAATTGCTACCCAAGCTTCACTTGTGTTTTATTGTCTAGGTAAACAACCCTACATACTGATAAGTACAGCAGTAATTTCAAACAAAGTTATTCAAACACTATTGAGAATCATAGAATTATACAGCACAGAAAGAAACTGTTCAGTGTCTGCGCCAGCTCTTTGAAACGAGCTGTCTACATCAATCCCACTCCCCCGCTCTCTCTCCAAAGCCCTGCAAACTTGCCCTCCCAAATAATTAAAACCAAATAATTAAAAGAGAGGTAGACATTTATTTGGGGAGGAAGGGTTTGCAAGGTTATGGGAAGAGAGCTGGGGAGTGGGATTAAATTGCTCTTTTTAAAGAGCTGGCACAGATTCAATGGGTCAAATGTCCTCCTTTTGTGCCATAAGATTCTATAAATTATCTACCTTTCTCTTAAAAGTTATTATTAAATTGGCTTCCACCATTCTTTCAGGCAGTACTTTCCAGATCCAAAAAACCCTGTTTATTTTAATAACTATTTTAAATCTGAGTCTTCGGTCCTTCTTTGCTCTAAGGAGAATAATCCTAGCTTCTCTAGCCTCTCCTGATAACTGAAGTCCCTCATTCCTGGTATCGTCCTGATAAATCTCCTTTGCACCCTCTCCAATGCCTTGATATGGCTGAGACCTAACCAGTGTTTTTTAAAGATTCATTATACCTTCCAGTCTTTTGTTTTGCATTCTATGTCCCTATTTATAATGCCTAGTAACCCTTTTTTTTTAAACAGCTTTATCTACTTGTTTGGACATCTTCAAAGATCTACTTGTATGAACCCCCAGGTCTCTCTGTTCCTTCATCCACTTTAAGATTCTCATTTAACTTATTGCCTCTCCACATTCTTCTTCCCAAAATGCATCACTTTGCATTTCTCCACATTAAACTTTATCTGCCATGTGTCTGCCCATTTTACCATTCTGTCTATTTCCTCTTGCAGTCTGCTACTATCCTCCTCACTGTTTACTATTCTTCCTAGCTTAGTATCATGTGTAAATTGTACTCCCTATATCCAAGTCATTTATATAGATCAAAAAGTGCAGTGATCCCACTACCAACCCCTGGCGGACACTCTCTAGTCAGAAAAAAAAAACGCTCAGCAGCTTTCTGTCTCCCAGCCAGTTCTC
This sequence comes from Hydrolagus colliei, assembly GCA_035084275.1. NCBI lineage: Eukaryota > Metazoa > Chordata > Chondrichthyes > Chimaeriformes > Chimaeridae > Hydrolagus > Hydrolagus colliei. Next base: position 2,979,129 of record CM068754.1, on the reverse strand, counting down.
TATCCATGCTGCCAATGTCCATTTAATACTTTTATTTTGCTTACAAGTCTCTTATGCGGCAATTTTCTTATTAGAAAGTATAAGTGATGAGACCAATATATTTGTGAATGCATTGATTGCAAATAAAATGCACCTTAATGTATGCTTTGTGTGCTGCTTAGATGTGGGTAAAATTTCTAAAGCTTGTATTGGAAGGCAAATTCAAATAGAATGTGCATAGCGGGTTCTGTGGTTTAATTTCTTATCAAGTAGATATTGAATGGAATATCTGATTTATTCAAATGAATGCATTCCCTTTGTTTCTGAGCAGATGACACCTGGTGAGATTAAGTTTGCTGTCCAGGTGGAGTCTCTCCTGAACCGGGTGTCGCAGCCAGAGTATCGGCAGCTTCTTGTCGAGGCAATCCTGATGCTCACCTTGCTGACAGACAAGAATATACCTTCCATTGGAGGAATTATTGAAATTGAACGTATTGTGCATTTAGCAGATGAAATATTTTACATGGAACAGGTAAAACACAACTTATTCTACTTGTAAGATTTTGTAGAGTGTAAATTGCAGCTAAAGATAGCTGAGGAGTTGTGGAGTAACTGTTCCTTTGGTACTTTTTTCCCTCATTTCATTTATTCAGTTGAATTAAAAAATTCAGTTTCAGACCATCAGCGCCTGAAATTTCTGTTAGTTTAAGTCCATTGTCTTTAAAATTTACCCTTAATTTGGGTACTGTAAAAATCAGCTTCCAAATTAGGACTAAATTTAAGACTGCTTTCCAAAAAGTTACGTATCTTTTGCGACAATGGCCTTAATCCTAAAAATTTAGATTTTCAGGTTGCTGTTTGGGTCTGGCTGGCTCCATGAAATTTATCCTTTCCCCATAGCCAATCGTTGTGTGAACCCAGATTGTGTGGGCAGATCATGTGATTGTGGAGGCAGCACAATTGAGTCTAAACGTGCTCTAACATGAATTTCCCACCACTCTATAGTACTGCAGAGTATTACTCCTTCCTGAGATCAACATCAGCCAACACAGGACAGACCGTGAACCAAACCTATGATTGGTGTGATTAGCGCTGCTTTACAGTAGTGCCTTTACCAAGCTCTCAGGGAGCTGATTATATTGCTTTCACTCATTATGGGCTGGCCTGGTATCAGACTTCTCCCTCTTCCATATCATAGCGGCAGCTTGAGGTGTGGGGTTACCTAGATAAAGAAAATTAACATTGTTTATACCCACCCAACCCAAACGCCGTCCATCCATCCATGTATTCCTTTTGGATCACAACTCTTACTTGTTGCTATCCTAATTACCTTCCTAAGGTATACAACATTAATGCTATTTCTCACTCTTTCCTTCAGAAAGCCGAGGGTATTGACGAGCAGTTGCTTGTAAAGGATCCTGCCACTGGATTTGCGAATTGCTGTATGACAGTGCCCCAAGTGGTCGCTTTGGCACCATGACTTACCTGTTGAAGGCCTGTGCAATGCTTGTGAATGAATTCTTGCCCACCGGTGGATGTTCCCTACAATAGAGGAAAAAGGACCAAGGTGAAACCAGAGAACCCCAATTCCCTGAAATGTGCTGTTTTACAAGAAAATATAAGAGCCGCAGTGCGCAGCATATGAACAACTGGTCTCTTGCCTGGTCGGTCTCTATAGATTCAACGCCATGTGCAGTCACCCACATTCTCCACAGATTTAATGCAAATTTGCGGTGAATCCGTTATTGGGACAACACTACTGTTTTTTCATTTGTGTCTTTTAAAAACTTGCTCGTGATTTGTTTGTAAGTAGAAAATGGAGCAGATGTTAGCCACGTACATACAGTGTGTAGTTTGGTATCAGCCCTTTTAGTGCACCAGCTAGAGGTACACAAGCCTTTTTGCGCTAGTGAGGATGGTACACAGTCTGCTATTAATTACAGGGCTGGTGGTCATGTTTCTAGTTAACTAAAAATATATATTTTCTACACCCTGACTTTAAATGCTGACAGTACCCTGACAACCCTGACAGTAAAATAATTCAGTTCAAATGGTATCTAGTGCTGCCTCAGGCTCCCAAATCCAGAAGGGTGAGTGCAATTTTTAACCTGCATGCCTACATGGATGTATCAGATAAGGGAGAAAAATTATATTTTTTAAAAGAACTTGTACCTCTTGTCTGGAGTTCCAGCGGTGAAGTTGCCTCAATCCTCTCTCTCTTATTCTCTGGCTGATAGTTTTGATATACCTGTGTTTTTTATACATATTGATTGTTGCATCTTACACATGTGTAACGAGCGGTGATTGCTGTGAGGGCCTGTTAGGAGGAAGTGCTACTAGCCACGAGCCCTGGGACAGACGTTTAGAACTCAAGGCAGCAGACTCTCAATGCAGGAAGTGTTAGTTTGAGGATTGCATCTCCAACATATCATTAGAATTGGTCTTGCAGTTGCTGCTTCAGAGCTTTTTAGCATCACTTGGATTATAGTGTTGCATGAAATCTGGCAGATTTACAGAATTGTGTTGGCTTGGAAGAGTCCGCTTCCTCTCTTCCTACCAAGAACCTTCCAGACTACAAACCAAATCTCTTGCCTCCTTTTTTATTTTAAAAAGGAATATTTATTTGTGTTTGGCCACTAGATGAGTCGTGGCTTGAATATTATTAAGAAGTAAAATTAATTTCAATTTGTTTTAGAAACACGGAGTATGAATGTTTTTAACAGTTTGGGGGGAGATCACCGTTTGTTCATTTTGGAAATTGTTTGTTGCTTTGTTGATTTAACGGATAGTTTACTTGGAGATGAGCGTTTAATATGTTAACATAACGTTATTGTTTGAACAATTAATTATTCAGAACAACTTCAAAATGGTTTGTGATTGTAGTTGATCGTTATGGTCCACAAATGCTCCATAAGTGCTGTACAACATACAGAGGCGACTACATTAATGGTTCAACTGAGTATTGTGCGATCAGTACTGTACACATTATTTGTGTAATTGAGAGTGTATCTAGATCACTATTCTGAACTGTGATTATTCGGATGCTGATAGGTACAGACTTTCTCTTGTGTTTTGGATCAAACTCGGTCATTCTTCATTGGGTTCTGCACTTTTAAGCAACCTCAAAAAATATTTTATTAAGTGAGTTATCGTGGTGCAAGTTATTTTTTTTCTTCACTCATCTCTTTTCAAATCAACCCAGATTGATTGGGTTTCCTGCAGTGCATTTCAGTTTGTCCTTAAGTGAGTGGACAATAGTTCCACTGAAACAAGAGCTGTCTCTCCCAACCAGGTTCACTGCATTGCCAGCTATTCCAATGTAGGATGATTTATTTACATGTCATACAGAGTGTTGGTTACAATCAATAGAGGCCATGATACAGACTGGCCCTGCTTGTAACACTCAGTACAGAATTATTTACTAGGCAATGGTACTGCTGGCTTCAATCAGAACAGGGTATAATACAGACAGGCAGCACATTTACACTTTTGAGAGAATGAGAAATACAGTCAATGGGAAGAAGCGAAAACAATAAAAGTACCTTTTAAGAAAAAAAACTTTTTAAGAAATAAAAGTTGGAGTATTTTAGCAGAAAATGCCAATTTCTAAGAGTTTCTGTGTGGCATTTATTAACTGAAACTTGATGTCTGTCAATGCCTTTGTAATATCAGGAATTTTGCTAAGTAATAAATATCGGACTGTTACTGTGGTGTCTGTATTTTATTTATTCATCACAGGCAGGTCTGCGTCCTTTCCATCCCAATACTTCCATCGTTACACTTGTATAGTGCCTTTCCCATCGGGATAATGTCTCAAACTGCAAGACAGACAATATTTCAGACCTAGCTACAGCACATAGAAAGTTTAAACAGCCCAAAGTGTTTTAGAAATTAGTGTTAAGTGTAATTGGTAGGTGCATGCAGCTGCCAATTTGCGCACAGCAATGTCTCACAAATAGTCTGTGCTGCGAAAAAACAATTCTATCAGAGGTGTCACTGGCCAGGACACCGAGAGAAACTTTGTCCAAAAAGTGCTATTGGCCTCTTTAACATCCATTTGGACAGGCTGACGATTGAATGCAAAAGGTGCAGTTTGCAAACTGAGTATGAATAAATGTGTAAATTCTTTTTTTATTTATTATTTTAAATTTTAAAGGTTTTATCACAAATATAGTAATAATAATAATCCTTACATTTTGTTATAGCACTTTTCACGTCTTCTAGACGTCTCCAAGCGCTTCACAGAATAAACTATAAAAGTGAATTGACTGTATATTTGTGGGCGAAACACGGCAGCCAATTGCGCACGGCAGCGTCCCCCACAAACTGTCGTGGATTGAAATGAACAATTTTTATTGTTGTGTTTTTGAGGATTATCAAGCCTGTGTGTGGAGTAAACCAAGTTGCCCAAGGTTTTGCCCTGACCTGACCTGATTTGAAACACAGGCGAGCGCTCTAACCACTGAGCTACAGGACTCCACAAAGCAGAATGGGTGAGGATCAGACAGTGGGTTTGATTGGCATCGTGTCCCAGCTGCTGACACCTGAAGCGGTTCCCAGACACCCATTTGTAACCCAAATTCCCCACAAATAGCCCAATATTATGAGTTTCTGCATATTCTGGGGAGCTCGGGGGGGAGGGGCAATTGTGGTTAGTGTTTCAAAACTAACAAAAGGTCTCGGGGGGGGCACAAGTCCTACAGGTTTAGATTTTTTTTAAATGTACACCCGACCAAAGCCTCCCCCCCCCCGCGCACTGTGACAATACAGCAGCAGCGCCGCCCGGACTCTATTGGCGAGGGCGCCGCCCGGACACTATTGGCGGGGGCGCCGCCCGGACACTATTGGCGGGGGCGCCGCCCGGACACTATTGGCGGGGGCGCCGCCCGGACACTATTGGCGGGGGCGCCGCCCGGACACTATTGGCGGGGGCGCCGCCCGGACACTATTGGCGGGGGCGCCGCCCGGACACTATTGGCGGGGCGCCGCCCGGACACTATTGGCGGGGGCGCCGCCCGGACACTATTGGCGGGGGCGCCGCCCGGACACTATTGGCGGGGGCGCCGCCCGGACACTATTGGCGGGGGCGCCGCCCGGACACTATTGGCGGGGGCGCCGCCCGGACACTATTGGCGGATGCACGGCGGGCAGGCTGGCGGCGGTCGGGGCCATGGAGCCGGCCGCAGACTCGGGGGGACCCGTCACTACAGCCTATATATACGGCCCGGATTATATCGAGAAATGCGACTCCCTGTCCAAGGTCACCAAGAGGGTGAGGGACCGTCCCGGGGGGGGGGTGAGGGGGGGGTGCGGTGGGGGGGACCTGGGGGGGACCTGGGGGGGGGGCGCGGGGGGGACCTGGGGGACCTGGTGGGGGTGGGGGGTGCGGTGGGGGGGACCTGGGGGGGGGGTGGGGGGTGGGGGGGTGCGGTGGGGGGGACCTGGGGGGGGGGGTGGGGGGTGGGGGGTGCGGTGGGGGGGACCTGGGGGGGGCGCGGGGGGGACCTGGGGGGGGTGGGGGGTGCGGTGGGGGGGACCTGGGGGGGGTGGGGGCTGCGGTGGGGGGGACCTGGGGGGGGTGGGGGCTGCGGTGGGGGGGACCTGGGGGGGGGGGGGGGGGGTGCGTGGGGGGGGACCTGGGGGGGGTGGGGGTGCGGTGGGGGGGACCTGGGGA